>JASDQU010880668.1:8647-23550 GCA_032191745.1 Picea mariana
TGTATGGTAGAGAAGGGTGGAGGTCCATTCTCTTGGGTGGTGCATGTTGGGTAGCAGAGTGATGGGTACTTGGATTGCTATGAATGCTATGAAATCCTGTGAGAGCTTGAGTGTTGAATGGATTGGGAAACCAAGTAACACTCTTGAATAGTCCTTGTGGATTCATAGCCCTAGCTCAGGGGTGACACTGTTGTTGATATTTGGAGCACTAGTGTCTACAGTTTGGTGGAATGTCCTTGGTCTGCAGTGAGTTGGTGTCCCCTTTTATAAAGATAAGTGCTCTCTATTATGTTATTATTTATCTGTATATGAATGTATTTCGTTGTGTATTTATTTATTGTTTAATTGAATCTTTAGATTATGCATGCTTGTTGGTTATTACTGCGCATTTCATCAGACCTTTTCTTTTATGTGTCCTTATTAATTTAAAAAGGTATCGGTAAGAGAAATAAGTCCAAGGGTGGGCTTGAAGGTAGTGTACCCTAGCCTATGGGTGGCGGGGTATGTTACAGATTGGTATCAGAGCTTCTGTTTGAAACAACGGGCCAGTACGGGCCGGATCTATTGGTCATAATTTCGTGATTGAGATGGATTTATGACCATGAAGTTGAAAAGCTTCGGAGGAATGGCATTGCAGAGTTCACACAGAAGCCAGAGAATCATAGATCCTTTGTAATGGATTGTGGGAACATGATCGTCCCTTATAAATTTTGGAGTGATCAACACTATGGGATCTAGAGAGACCTGGATCGTTCGATCAGAGGGATGGTGAGTAGGAGTCATCTGATGAAGGAAAAATAAGAATTTGGGAAGGGAAGGAGTCCCAAATTCCCGTCGACCTTTAGATGGAGCAGTGGATTTTGGAAGTTTTAGAGACTGTCAAATCTAGCAAGTATTCAGGATTATGGAGTGTGCTGAGGCGCAAAATCCTGAAGTATCGAAGCTCAGAGTTCATCCTGACCATTCATCAAAAGGGACAGGTGTTAGTAGATTGGCTAGTTCAGAAGTTCGGTGTTCGGAAGGAACAAATTTTTCAAGGAGAATTCTTCTGAAGCCCGAAGTCCAGAGTTGATACAGACCGTCCGATAAGGGAAACACGCCTCAAAATATTTCTTAGTTAGAGGATTCGACGTTCGGGTGTTTTGAAGTGTTATAGTTTGAAGTCTTTCAAAGTCCAAAGCTCCAGAGCGTTGAAGTAGTAAAGCTCCGAAGAGCGGCGGTTCAAGGAGTCAGACACTTTGACGTTTGGGGAAAATGTTGTGTTGTGTTGCGGAAACCTCTGAAGCCCAGAGTCTCGAAGCTCTTACTGACTGTGGATCTTATCCAGGAGTGTGGACCATTGATTCCTTAAACCTTTGGGGGTTTTCCAGTTCGATGTTCGGAGGAAGTGAAGTGGTGTGTAGTAAGATCCTCCGAAGCTCGGAATACCAAAGTCCCATAGTGCTAGAGTGACGTGGCATGATGATGTCACCTAGGGTGACGTGGACCCACTTATGTGTGCCACGTGTCAAATTTATTTGTGTCTTTTACAGACTTTATGTGCTAGTTGGAACTCAAAACATGTCACTTGTCGATTGGGCCACATGACACCTCCATATTTTGACACGTAGCACCCCTGGTGCACAGTGCTAAGAAGACCCCAACAGTTTGGAATTTTGACGTTCAGGAATTTTCATGTGCGAAGTTGTAAAAACCTCTGAAGAATGAAGCTCTGGAGAGCCTCTCTAGGAGTTTTCCAATTCGACCTTCGGGATAAATAGGGTGTTAATTTAACGAATCTCCCAAAGTTTCTAAGTACCGAAGTCCCGAGGCTTCAGGGAACTCCTGTTTGAAAGTTCAGTGTTCGGGTTTTTTGGAGTGTTCTGGTGTGAGAACCTCCAAAGTTCTGAAGTCTTGAAGCTCTGGATAATCCTTTTTTTAGCTAAGTGCAGGGTCATAACCATGGTCAAATGTAGTTGAGAGCTAAGGGAAGAAGGGATAGTGATCGAATTGTTTCTTTCAAGACATAAAAGTGATAAGAAGGATTTAGCCTGGGCTTTCAAGTCGTGGTCACCTGCGAAGGTGGTTTTAAGGGAGTGGCTATGTAGAAATAAATTTTGTATCAGCTAAGGGATAACATGTAAGTGTTATACAGTGTATATTGATACATATGTATTCTTCATGAACTAAGAAGAAAAAGAAAAAAAGAACTTGTACGTTGTTGACAAATTGTGTTTATCATATGCATAATTCTAACAAAATGGTCTCTTGCACATTTTTCAAAATTAAGGTGTTTAAACAAGTCAACTCAGAATGCGTATTGAATAAATGGAAGAAGGTGGGGAAGCCTCCATCCATGTTAAAGAGGCTGAAGGCTAGAATACCAGAGTTGGTAATGTAGAGATAGAGTCCAATGGATCCATGGGAATAGGAGAGCAGGAAACATTAATAGAGACTATAAGAATTCTGGAAATAGAAGTGTAGAGAGACAAAGAAGACAATGAAAGACTGATGAGGGAGAAAATTCAGATAAATGCTTTCGTGATGAAAAGCCTAAATCAGTTGTAGAGGAAAACAAAGAAGGGATAAAACTCAAAACAAGAGGAAGAAGGCAGATTTCATGAAAGAAGAGGATTGTGGAAGAGCTTGTTATTCGAGAAGTGCCAACAGAAATCATAGACACCACTCACCTCCTTACTCAGAAAGAAATTTTTTTGCATCAAAATATTCCATAAGCAGTCCAGAGGTGCCTCCTGTTAGGCACCAGAGAAGGAGACAAGAAGTGGACAATTTGGAAGGAGAGTTGAGGAAGCTTAAGCCACCCTCTTTGATGGTGAAAAAGAAATGGAATATGATGTCGAAGCATGGCTGCTTGGACTCGGGAAGTATTTTCAATTTCATAACTATTCATCAAACCTACAATCCAGGATTTCCACCTACCATTTACATGGGAAATCTGTAGTGTGGTGGGATCAAGTGAAGAAATTCAAACATATTAATGAGAGTAGGATCACTTGGAAGTAGTTCAAGAAGTACTTCCAGAAGGAGTACCTTTCACAACATTTCTATGACAAGAAAATGCAGGAGTTCTTTGAACTCAGGATGGCAAGCATGACTATGGAAGAATATGAGAAGAATTTCTTGGGAATATGTTGGGTTTATAAATGATTAAAAGGTAAATATACAGAGGTTTTTGAGTAGATTGTCGACCTTTTATAAAGAAAATATTAGATATGATGAGCCCAAGACCTTGACTGAGGACATCAGGAAGGGTAAATACATATTTGAGCAAGTCCAAGGCAGAGAATCCATGTAGAAATCTTAGAAGGATAAGAAGAAGGAGAATTATGATCATAGGAGGAAAGGATTCAAACCTCCCTTCAATAGGAATGAGCCTAATATAAATCATCAAGATCATTATGCTAAGGGTGAATCCAAGAAATAAGACTCTTTGGGAAAAATGGGAAGACCACCTATCCAATGTTGGGGATGCAAGGAAGATCACTTGTATAAGGATTTCCCACACAAAAAAGACAGAGAATATTATGAACAACGTCTAAGAGGCTACAACAATCAAAGATATGGGAAGAATCTATGCAGCTTTAGATGATCGACAAACATAGCACCAGTCCAATATGATCGAGGTGGAAGGTAAGATCATAAATCATCCTGGTGTTGTTTTAATTGATTCGGGAGCAAGTCATTGTTAGATTTATCCTAAAATAGTGGATAGATTACATTTGGAGAAAATTATGCTTTGAAAATCAAGTTTGGCTCAGTTAGCCACTGGAACTAAAAGGAGAATCCATGATATGATCAGAGGATGTTCCATAACTCTTAATGGTGTGATACAAATGTTGATATAAATATCATACCATCGAGGTCTTATGATATTCTAATTGAAATGGATTGGCTGGACAAGCATCATGTTGTCTTAGATTGTCATAGCAAGACATTTACATGTCTTGATGGAGATGGAAAACAGAGCACTCTGAAAGGAGTTTCAAGACCCATCTCTATAAGGGAGATTTCAAAATTACAGTTGAAGAGATGTTTTAGAAAAGGATGTCAATTGTATGCAGCTCATGTGGAAGAGCCAACAAATATGAAGGGGCCAAGCCTTGAATATTTCTCGGTACTACATGAATTTGAAGATGTATTCCAAGAAATACAAGGGATACCACCAAAAAGGGAGATAGAATTCTCTGTTGATCTAGTGATAGGAGATGTCCCGGTGTCAAAAACACTTTACAGAATGAGCACATAAGAGTTAAATGAATTACAAATGCAGTTGGAGGAATTGTTGAAGAAAGGGTACATACGTCCAAGTGTTTCACCTTACGGAGCACCAATACTCTTTGTCAAAAAGAACGATGGAACCTTGAGACTATGTATTGACTTTCGACAACTGAATAAGTATACTATAAGGAACAAGTATCCTCTACCCAGAATTGATGACCTCTTTGATCAGCTAAGAGGAGAAAAGATATTTTCAAAGATTGACCTGAGGTCGGGATACCATCAGGTAAGAATTAGGGAAGAAGCCATTCATAAGACAACCTTTAGGATCCGGTATGGGTATTATGAATTTCTAGTGGTGCCATTTGGACTGACCAATGCACCAATTGTCTTTATGTGCTTAATGAATAGCATATTCAGAAATTATTTGGATAAGTTTGTCATCGTGTTCTTGGATGACATACTTATCTATTCTAAGTCTAAAGAGGAGCATGAACATCACTTAAAACTAGTATTGCAAGTGCTAAGAGAAAATCAGTTGTATGCCAAGATGAGTAAGTGTTATTTTTATCAAAAGAAGATCCATTACTTGGGACACATTGTTTTAGAGGAGGGCATAGCAGTAGATCCAGAGAAGATTGAATCCATTAGAGGATGAACAACACCCAGAAATGTGTCAAAAGTTAGATCTTTTATGGGATTAGTTGGTTACTACAGAAGGTTCATAGTAGGGTTCTCTAAGATTGTTCATCCCATCACTTCTTTGCAAAAGAAGGGAACTAAATTTGAATGGACACCTAAGTGTGAAGATAATTTTAATCTGTTGAAGGAATTACTTACTAGTGCACCCGTGTTAAAGATTGCTGACCCAAATGAAAGTTGTGTGGTATGTACAGAAGCATGTAAGGAAGGACTTGGGGGAGACCTTATGCAAAATGGATATGTCATTGGTTATGAGTCCGGGAAGATTAAGGAACATGAGAGAAACTATGCCACACATGACTTGGAGCTTGCTGCCATTGTCTATGCCTTGAGGAAGTGGAGGCATTATCTCATGCGGAAGAGATTCGAATTAAGGACAAACCACATTGGCCTGAAGTATTTTTTTGAAAAACCAACCTTGAATGCCAGGCAAACAAGATGGCTGGAATTTTTAAGTGAATATGACCTCGATATCAAGCATATCAAGGGAAAAGTCATCCAGGTGGATATTGGTTGCCACCCACCTATTCCACTTGGACCCCCACCATTTCTTCTTTCAGTTTTTTAGTTTCCGCACAATTTACTATTTTTAGCAGTTTTTTGGGTCCTGAACTTCTGGAGCCATTTTAAGGCCTTAAACGACGTTTTTTGGGAAAACGGGGAGCAACATGGATCGCGGATCAACGTTTATCACCCAAAAGTTGTAGTTTTCAGATAGATATTTCTAACGAGGTATGAAATGCTTCAAATGAAGATCGTATGCCAAAGTTACGTCCTTGGGAAGCTGATGTATCAACTTACCCAAATGGGCCCTATAGTCTTGGCGTTTCATCTCCTAGGGTTAGGTCTTTGGGTGTTTAGGGTTTTCCATTGTTTCTCAATAATAATAGGCTTTCGAGACTCATTTTAACACAATTCAGAGGCCAGTATCTTCCACATCTCTTCTCAGAGATAAGCTACCAATGCCCTAGCTAGTTTATTTCCATTCTGTCTGTAAGCATATTTCAGTCATTTGTTATTAATGAAATGAAGTCTTATTTCCGCTGCATCTCTGCGTTTATATCTATTTTTGTATTTCATTGTGTTCCTACATAAATCCAAATCAGTGGTATCAGAGCGGTCTACTCATTCCCGATTCTTCTTTGTATGTCCCCAACGAGGTTGGGGTATAAGGAGTTGGGGCTCGATCTAGTTGAATATTTGCAAGATCAGCCTTGCAAACCCCGACGACCGCCCATGGGGGATGAAAAGAAAGATGAGGGAGTAGGATATTCTATCAAAATGTTGCTTGAGGAGGCCCTCGAGAAACAAAGGAATGTGATGATGGACAACTTTGCCCAGATTCTTCAACAGATTCCCACTGGCAGCGCATCGACATCCAACAACCACTCTAGAGGCGCCACTCCTTTTAAGGTACAAGTAAACTTTGACATTCCCATATTTGATGGCAAAATAGATGCAGATGTCGTAGATAGATGGTTAAATCTGTTAGAAGGATATTTCTTGGTTCATGACTTTTCTGAACAAGAAAATATTATTTTCGAACTCCTCAAAGCCGCTCCCCATGTCAAGGACTGGTGGGAAACCTACTCGAAGCAACAGGGCGAGGGAGAAGCCTCTCTATTCTCGGTCACACCCACTTGGAATTCTTTTCAATATTCCATCAAGGAACAATATTATCCTATGGGAAGCTATGAGGACAAATACATACATTGGACTACGCTGCGACAGCAAAGTGACCAAGATGTGCATGAGATGACGATTCTATTTCATACCCTACGTACAAAGTTGGGTATCAAAGATTCAGAGAAACATTTGGTGTTAAAGTACCGTAGTTTTTTACACAGATACATTCAGGAGGAAATGGAGTTCCTCGACATCTCCTCACTTGGTGTGGCATACCGATATGCTTCCAAGATTGAGAAGAAGTTCAAACAGAACAAGCGAGACTTTGGGTCTGGAAATCAGAAGCAAGGGAAAGGTACCCCCAAACCACAGAACAAAGGACCAAGCCAAGGTGAGGAAGCCCAATACAACCTACCAAATCCACAAGCAAAGAACAACACAACAAAGCCAAAAAAGGACACAGGGAAGTGGTGTGAGTTCCATAAGAGCTCCACTCACAACACAAGTGAGTGTCGGGCCAAGCAGTCACTGGTAGCCGAGTTGAAGGCTTCTGAATTAGATGCATGCTCCAACTCTGAAACAAAACCTAACAAGGGGAATGACAGAGGGAAGAAGATTATCGATGCGGAGCCCAACGCCACCATTGCCACCACGAAGATCTAGAAGGAGGAACTAGAAGATCCAGAGGAGGCAGAGCATCTCTTCCATTCCAAGATGTGGGTAAAGGGTTCCCCATTGTAGTTGATTGTCGACAGTGGGAGCCAGAAAAACCTCATCTTGGTAGAGGTCGTGAAGCAGCTGGGCTTTCCGACCATAGCACACCCACTACCATACACCATCGAGTGGTTGCACCAAGGACACGACCTTCGCGTCAGTCAACAATGTCACCTTCCCTACAACATCAAGCCCTTCACGGATGAGGTATTATGTGACATTGCTCCTCTTGATGTTTTTGATGTATTATTAGGCCAACCGTACTTCTAGAAGAGACATGTTGTGTATGATTCTAGGCCTCGTGCTGTTATTATCACTTTGGAAAATAAGTTGTACAGGATACTAGAGATAGCACTGCCTACCACCATCTCTTTGGTTACTACAAAACAATGCAGTAAGCTCATTTCCAAAACCAAGAAATTTGTTTTCCTGATGATCCACCCTCAGGGAAAGAGGAAGAATGTGGCCATGACCTCCAGACAGGGCCCCGCTGCATGAAAACAACAGATGGATAAGGTCGTGGAGGAGTACGAGGACATCTTCACCTCCCCTGCAGGGGTGCCTCTACACTGACAGGTCAAGCACTCCATCGATTTGACCCCAGGTGAGTCGTTGCCCAATGGACCCATCTATTAGCGCTCTATTTTAGAGAATGACTAAATCAAGAGGTACATTCAGAAGTTGTTGCAGAAAGGTCACATCCAGCCGATTTCATTGCCCTATGGGAGCCCGATCGTGTTGGTGTATAAGAAGGATGAGACTTGGAGACTCTACATTGACTATCAGGCACTGAACAAGATCACTGTCTCGAATAGGTACCCGATCCCACGGATTGATGACCCTCTAGAGAAACTCAAGGGGGCGAAATATTTCAGCAAGATTGACTTGAAGTCTGGGTATCACCAGGTACCAATCGAACCCTCTGATGTGTGGAAGACTGCATTCAAATCCAAGGAGGACCTTTTGGAATGGTTGGTCATGCCTTTCGGGTTGACGAATGCCCCTACAACCTTCATGAGGTTAATGGATGACATCCTGTGGCCATTCACCAACTCATTTGTAGTGGTGTACTTGGATGACATTATGATCTTTAGGCAGACTTGGGAAGAGCACCTCCACCACATCCGATAGGTCCTCCAAACACTGTGGCAACACAAGTTGTGTGTCAATTTGGAGAAATGCACTTTTGGCATGACCGAGGTTCATTATCTAGGATACATTATTGATGAGCGGGGGGTGCATGTGGATCCAGCAAAGATCCAAGTCATTCAGGATTGGCCAGCCCCAACCACCCTAATAGAGCTCCGTAGCCTTTTCGGTCTTGTCAATTTCTACCGTAGGTTTGTGTTGGGATTCTCTCATATCACTTGGCCCTTGAGTCAAGTCACCAAGGGAGGAGCTAAAGAAAAATTCTTTTGGTTTGAATCTCAATAGAAGGCGTTCGGGGAGTTGAAGCATCGCCTCTACTCTGCACCAGTGCTCACATTACCAAACTTGCAACAACCATTTGAGATCGAGATAGATGCCTATGACTATGCTATTGGGGAAGTCCTTTCTCAACATGGGCATCTAGTGGCATATCATAGTGAGACACTTTCCGATACAGTCCAGAAGTAGCCCACTTATCACAAAGAAATGCATTCCATTGTGCAGGCTTGTCGGTAATGGAAGAATTACATTTTGGGAAAGGAAAAAGTCATCCAAACAGAACACCAACCCCTGCAGTTCATACAAACACAAGGGAAGTTGCAGAACGATCACCATCATAAGTGGTCCACATACATGCAACAGTTTCATTTGAACATTAAGTACAAAAAAGGCAGCACCAATAATGTTGCATACTACCTCAGTCGGCCACCCATCGTGGTGCTAACCACTATGCTCAACTCTTGTGGGCATGAGACTTTTGATTGGCCGCTTCTCTACACAAGTGATCCAGAATTCGGCCACACATACAGTACACTCTTGGAGGGCAAAAAAGTTTCCAATTTTCACCTCCAGGATGCCGTGCTTTGTCACCTGAGACAATTTTGTGTTCCTTCAAGTGAGTGTGCCAAGATTATTTGGGAGGCACACTATAATCGGATCGTTGGGAATTTTTGGGTTGAGAGAAACATAGCAGTATTGCAAAAGTGTTTCTATTGGAAAAACCTTCTACAAGATGTCGAGAAGTACATCAAGTCTTGCACTTCTTGCGCCATTGCCAAAACGACCATCAAGAAGCAAGGCCTCGATACTCTGCTTCCTACTTGCAGTCGACCTTGGAAATCCATCTCTGTGGATTACATGTCAGGCCTTCCTTCTACTAAACATGGCAATGATTGTGTTTTTGTGGTCGTCGACTGATTCTCGAAGATGTCCATTATGATGGCCTACAAGAAGAATATCAAAGCAGAATCCACTGCTAAAGTCTTCTTTTAACGAGTGTGGGTACACTTTGGGATTGCACAGTCTATCATCTCATATCGGGACAACAGGTTCCTCAATACATTTTGGTCCAACCTCTAGTCGATGCTGAACACTAAGCTCACCAAGTCCACAACTTTGCATCTGCAAACTGATGGCCAAACAGACGTCGTGAACCGGATGATCGTACACATTCTGTGCATGTACAATTCAAAGCATCCATGCACATGGGATGAGAGCCTCCCCTATGTACAACATAGCTACAACCGGGCTCTCCATAGCTCAACCAGCCACAACCCCTTTCAAGTGGGGTTGGGATTTCGGCCACTATGTCCCATTGACATAGCCATGCCATTTGTGGCTACTGAGGAAGATTCATCTCATGTCTAGTCTGAGGTTGACAAGGAAAACAACTTCATTGTGCACATTCAACACATCCGCTAATAGGTTCATGAMATCTTGGACAGAGCCAATGTTAAGTACAAGCAGTGACATGATCAACATCGGGTGCCACAAAACTTCTAGGTGGGCGACAAAGTGTGGCTGCATTTGCAAAAGGAGTGCCTCGGTGGACCCCACCGCAAKCTTTGTCCACTCMAATATGGGTCGTACACCCTCATCAAGACTGTAGGGGAAAATTCCTTTGAGCTCATCATTCCACCATTCCTTGGTCTGCACCCATTGTTCAATGTGGACCGCCTTCGACCCTACATTCCACCTCTACTAGAAACATCTGACATGGCAGAACAACTCAGACCAACAGAGTTAAATCCAGACTGCGTGGAACAAGCCATAACTGATCAGATCATGGATACATAGATCAAGAACACCTAAAAACAAATGATACCTCTATATCGAGTTGTCAAAGCAGGCCAACTCCTTCACCAAGGCAAGTGGCTCACCAGGGACCAAGTTTAGCATAAGTTTCCTCATCTCATAGAGGAACTCAATGCAATGGGGACCATTACTTCCTAAGGGGGGAGAAATGATCCAGGTGGATATTGGTGGCCACCCACCTATTCCACTTGGACCCCCACCATTGCTTCTTTCATTTTTTCAGTTTCTGCATACTCTACTATTTTTAGCAGTTTTTTGGGTCCTGAACTTCTAGAGTCGTTTTGAGGCCTTAAACGATGCTTTTTGGGAAAACGGTGAGCAACATGGATAAATGTTTCTCACCCAAAAGTTGTATTCCTTGGAAAGATATTTTTAACGAGATATGGAATGCGTCAAATGGAGATCATATGCCAAAGTTACGTCCCCAGGAAGTAGATGTACCAACTTACCCAAACGGGGCCCATAGTCTTAGTGTTTCATCTCCTAGGGTTAGGTCTTTGGATGTTTAGGGTTCTCCATTGTTTTTCAATAATAATAGGCCTTCGAGCCTCATTTTAACATAGTTTAGAGGCTAGTAGCCGCCACATCTCTTCTCGGAGATAAGCTACCAGCACCCTAGCTAGTTTATTTCCATTCTGTCTGTAAGCATATTTTAGTCATTTGTTATTAATGAAATGAAGTCTTATTTCCACTGCATCTCTACGTTTATGTGTATTTATGTATTTCATTGTGTTCCTACATAAATATAGATCAAAAAGAGAATAAAGTTTTCAATGCCCTTAGTAGAAGAGTTCATCTCATGCATGCTACTGTTGTCAGTATACATCAGTCAAACTTGAAGAGCATAATTTTATATGATATTGCTACAAATCCGCATTACCTACAGATAAAGGAAATCTTAAATCAAGGAGATGTACAACATAAAATAAAGGAGTATGAGATAAAGGAAGATGGATTACTCATGCATAAGAATAGAATCTATGTTCCTAGTTCCGGAAGATTGAGGAATTTGGTATTGAAGGAAATGCATTATGTTCCTTATGTTGGACATCTCGGTTAGCAGAAAACGATTACAGCGTTAAGAAGCCAATTGTTTTGGCTAGGAATGTAAAAGGATGTTGCTTATTACACCACTCAGTGTATGGAATGTCAGAAGGTGAAGGTTGAGCATAGACACCCAACGGGTTTGCTACATCCATTACCAATCCTAGAGAAGAAATGGGAAGTGATAACCATTGATTTCATAACTAAATTACCCAATACAACAAGGAAACATGATTCAATCATGGTGGTGGTTGAAAAATTAACAAAGGCTACTCATTTTGTTCCTGGAAAAACAACACATACAATGACTAATATTGCAGAAGTTTACATGAGGGAGATTGCTAGGTTGCATCGGATACCTATGACAATTGTCTTGGACAGAGATACAAAGTTTACCTTCAATTTATGGAGTGGATTGTTTAAAGGATTTGGTACAAATCTAAACTTTAGTACAACATACCATCCTCAATCAGAGAGACAAACAGAGAGGGTCAACTAAAAAATTGAAGACATGTTGAGAATGCATGTGATGAATAAACCATGAAAGTGGGAAGATTACGTGCACTTGGTCGAGTTTGCATATAATAATGGGTATCAATCTTCATTGAGAATGACCCCATTTGAAGCCTTGTATGGTAGGAAATGCAATACTCCAGTGAGATGGGATAACCCAGTAGATAGAGTGGTACTTGGGCGAGATTTTCTCAAGGATATGGAAGACTAGATGGTTACGATCAAGCAAAATTTGAAGGCATCTCAGGGTAGACAAAAATTTTATGTAGATAAGAACTAGACAACTAGAGAATTTAAAGTAGGGGAGTATCTACTTTTGAAAGTGAAGCCCAAGAAAATATCCCTGAAATTGGGCAGTTGTACAAAGCTAGCAGCAAGATTCTATGGTCCATTTGAAATATTGGACAAAATAGGGCCATTTGCATACATGATTGCATTGTCTGCTTCCATGAATGTGCATAATGTATTTCATGTCTCTTTACTAAATAAATATGTACATGATACTAACCATGTCATTGATTGGCATCTAATTCAGATAGAGACAGAGGGAAACTTTCAGGTTCAGCCACTACAGGTATTGGACATAAAGGTCAAAATTCTCTGGAATCGAGTTATAGAGCTAGTAAAAGTTTAGTGGACCTACTACGGTCCTGAAGATGCTACTTGGGAGAATGAAGATGCCATTGGGGAAGAGTAGCCACAAATTTTTGAATAAATTTTGAGATTTTGATGTCCATTTTGTATATGCACTGAGGACAGTGCCAAAATAAGGGGGAGGGGATGTAACACCCTGGCTTTTGAACCCCAATTTTAAATAATGTATTGTTACAATGTGGAGAGGCCAAAGTGCCCAAACAATTAAAAGAGGCCAATGTGCCTAAGAAATGTAATGTTTTGATCATTATTAATAATAAACATATCATTGGCTGCTAGATAGACAAGGACTAGAGTTATAGGGGGCTATGATTCCACAAGAGAGGGGGCTTGAGGGGCTAAGTGCTTATTTATTTTATATTACCCATTTTGTGTAATGGGGGGGGAATCAGTTATGTGAGATCTTGGGGGAAGGACAAGAGGTTCTTGACCCCCAAGGATTACTTGAACCTATCTCTGGTATGATTGGGGGGTTGGTTTTTTCTTCTCTCACTCTCATTCTCGTCTGTTTTTTTTGTTGGTCACCTCACTCGTTCACTCATTCATTCATTCGTTTACGCATGCACTCCATTGCTTTGTTTGCACATTTCCTGGATATCTCACTCCATTCATTTATGTCACCCACTCGTCCTTCCTCATTTGCGTCTTAGTTCGGGAAATGGAAACAAACTATCGAAGAGTAGCCATGGTATTGTTTGTTGTAGTGGTCGTTGGTGTAATCCTATTATTGGGAAATAATACCCTACGGACTAACAAGCTAGGGCTAGACTTGCATGCAGATTTTTTACCTTAAAGAAATGACCTTTTCCTACCACCCAAAACATAAACCACTCTTTCAAGACACATATGTGGAAAGAAACTACTAACCTTTTTACTGATGTTTGGTGTAGATCCTCCATTATGCTTCTTGACTGCTTGCTCATGCGGCTCCTTCCAAAGTTAATCCTGCAATCAAGACAAAACACTATGCATGCATGCTATTTTCCTACTTGAGGGTTATAAATTAAGCATAAATCACACAAATCACATATAGCTCATGCATTGGGACGGGAAAAGTATTCTTTTATTAATCTCAAGATGAATCAACTTACAACAATGATAGAGATCGGCCACCGCTCCTTGATCCTGATCCTGGGCTCCTCCTCTTCTTTTGTCCTCCAACTACTTTGCGTTAATTCTCCTTAGGCTTGAGGAAAGGATAAAGGGTTGGGACAAATTGATTTGGCAAATGGGCAGAGTTTCTTCGCTATAATTTTTCCTCCTCCAAATAGTACCCCTACCCCTTCTTTTATAGGCCAGAAGGAGCTAGGGTTTTGGACGAACTCTCGGCCATGCATGGTTGGGAGTTTCAGTTAACTGACCCATAGATTTTTGTCACGTCAGAAACTTTCCTGTTTTTGTGTTTTGTTAGGTAAACGCGGGCTGTAGTAGGTCTGCTAGCGTTCCAACACGCGCAGTAGTAGGCCTGTCAGCATTCTAATGCATGCAGTAGTGAGTTAGGGCATGTGTCACTTGATTTAAGAGGATTTTCAAGAGTTTATTCAGCATGGCCTTGGCAAGGAAGGGATATGAGTTGGCCTGATGCCAGGTAGGCATGTGTGGTGCAATTTAGGGTTATAACAGATGCCCCCTAATGTGTGAGGTCAGAAGAGCATCTGATGGCCAAAATACATTACCAATTCTTTACCAATCTGTATTGATATGTTGAATGAGGAAGCCCAAGGATCAGGAGTCAGGAGGTATCGTCTGCAAAATAATCAAATGTCGCATCGAGGTGAGAATACCCATGCTCAGGATAAAATAGAACCATGGCTACCAATCAAATACACTATATATCCATGTCAAATAACTATAAAGAGTAGCCGCGAACAATACACAGCAGAGATACATCTCAAAATCAAAAAGATATACATAGAAAGTATCCATCTCCCAGAAGTTGATTCGGCCTGATGGTTGTACTTTAGAGCTTGAGAAACAACTTCAAAGTCTTATAAAACTCAGGTAAGAGTGTAATATGAATGTACGACTGCACTACCCAGAGGTCTTCGACGGCTCGTCAGTTATGGAATTGATAATCTTGATGATCAGACTGAAGGCTTCAGTGATTTTGAACAAAGGCTTGATTGGACGTTCAGGATGGTCGGGTATGTGGACAAGAGACATACCGCAGAGGGGCCGACTCAGGCTTA
>JASDQU010880668.1:25053-37830 GCA_032191745.1 Picea mariana
AAAAGCATGGGTCCTCCAACTTTTCTTCTAGGATAACCCAATCCGTAAAGCGTCTTCCCGTGAGGGATTTCACCATAAGGGGACCACTTTGGAGTTCATCCATTTGTGCACCTTATCAATCATGATAAGACAATAATGAGTCATCTATACATTTTTCCAACAATGCATCATATAACAATGGAACCACATTGATCCATCTTCATCATGTATCAATGAAAACTCATTGATCCATCTTCATATATGCACTCTCATCAAGGACAATACATATTGTATTACATAAATCATCAGTCAATCAATCCTTTGACATCAATCAATCACTTGACATCAATCAATCAAACCATTGGCATTAATGACAACATGATCCAACATAACTCTCTCGAATTATTTTTGAGTGAAAGTAGTGATCTTACCACCTGTTCCCACATGGGTGCATTTAGTGCATGGAAGCCTCCTTTACAGTTCAAAATATAATTAATGAGTAGGGATCGTATCAATTTAATTTATCTAAATCAGAGATCGGATAACAAGGATGAAATATGCACAAAAGAAACTTTGATTCCAGTATGGTGATTATTTAAATCAGATTTGTACTCTAACCTATGAAGCACTTTGCACATATTTTTGGTTATCCACCAAGTTTAAGAGTGTGAAAAGGATCCACTTGCATTATTTTGGGAATATAAACCCAAGTAAATTGACAAAAAATTATTCTAAAACTTGAAACTATGAAAACATGAATTCAAAAATTTATCGCAAGGGAGTTTGGGCTCCTCAGTTATCAAATTTGTCAAGATGAAGTCAAAATCTCGTCGTAATAGATTAGTGTCTTCTATACTAAAAAATAATAAAAAAATTTAAAATACGAGGTCAAATGTAAAAGTTGGTTTATTCTTGAAAATTTTCGAGAGACTTCACCGACAATTAATTTAATTGAATTTTAATGATTTGATGTGGTTTCTTCACATTTGTTTTCAATCCAAATAAACGAGATGAGTGGTCATGAGTCTAATGCTTTAATAATAAATTCACAAGGCTTTCTTCAAATCGTGAATATTTATGAAGCCATCGAAAACCAAATTATCCCCACAAAAAACCATCAAATCACCAAACATTATTGAGAATTCAATTTTCAATTTGATGATCGTTATTATCAACAGAAAGCAATGGGAATTTCAAATTATAGATCAATTAAGGAGTTTTCACAATTCTTGATTGCATTTTTCGGGGGGTAAAAGAGATAAATTTCTCAGTTGGAAAGCTTGTTGGTTTTCCACATTAGTGATTTTCCTCATTAATAAAATCACTATGTATGGATCATAAAATACTCCAAGGTTAGTGATTTGGGTTTATTGTTAAAGGTGGGTGATATTTTCTATTCTAGGCCAAAGATAGAGGGAAAAATTGTACCATTTCAAAATGATAAGGCCAAGGAAAGGAAATTCATAGGCTTAAGAAGCTATTATGCCTCTAAGTCTAACAATTGGGTCTTCTCGCTGCTTGAGGTGAAACATTTACTTCTTAAAGTAAAATCAATCATCTTTGAGTGCAACATGACTTATGTAGCGAATTACTAGCCTCCTGGATCTTGGAACTTAATGATTTTAATCTTTCCTTTCTTGGGAAAATCACTTTAGCACCAAGGAAAAATGTCTACCTTCCATACGGAGCGATTGAGTATTTGGAAATAAACCTTAGCTATTGGCATTAACCATTAAATTTCTTTCTAATTATGATTCTCATTCTTGACTAGAGTATGAAGAATTGGGCATTATAAATACTAAACGCTTCCCCAACTTCCTCATTTTCCATTCTTTGCATTGCACCATTCATGTTTTTCCTTGTGGAGTGCTCTCACCATTTCCCATTAATTTTTGCATGCCCAAGCTCAGCTCATCTAAAGCCATTTCCTGAACAAAACAATATTTCCATTTACTTTAAACTATTTCATAATCCCAAAAGTTTCAAGAGTATCATACCACCTCTAGGAATCAATTTGTAGATTTACAGGATGTCGAAGCAGCAATGCCAATCTTTAATGGCACCATGTATCTTAGTATGTGAAAATGTCACTAGTTAGAAACCCTTCTCGTAGTGCATTTTCAGTTATGGCGTAAAAATGTTGAGCCTTTTAATGCTCATACTTATCATTTTCTCATAAAAAAATAATTTTCCACTGTTTTGGTTGTCTAAGAGTTTTTGGGCCATGAAGAAATCAAGTTGAAAATGATTAGAGTGAGTTGTGAATCCTTGACATTGCTGAAGAAGGAGGAACCATGTCCTAGTATGCATTCTCAGTTAAAGAAGAATCATTACTTAACTTGAGGTTTCAAATTTTACCTTCATAAATAGATGAACGAAACGAGAGTGAAAATTTTTCGTTACATGTTCTTATTGGCATTCTAATCAAATTTTACATTCATAAATAGATGAAGGAAACGAGAGTGAAAATTTTTCATTACATGTTCTTATTGGCATTCTCATACTAGCATTTTGCATTTTCAACTCAAAGACTTGTTAATGGTTTCTTTGATTATTTAATGTTTGAAATATAATGTTCATTGAGGAATATTTATAGTGTATTACTCCATCCATACCTTTGTCATTTACTAAGTGTTATGTTGAAGGGATGAGGTAACGAGCCCCGTCGTTACGACAACATGCGACGCATAACAAGTGCTATTTTTTTATTTTTTTTGGAAAGTAATAACGACAAACATTCAATCGATGCAACTCAATGAAGAACACAAAGCACATAGTTCAAGCAACAAACAACTTAACGAACCAACATACTAGCACATCATGTAGCTAGAGTAACATACAAAAATCAAGTAGACAAAAACAAAAACGACTACCTGCCCATCTTACCCTGCAAGGCTAGGACCACTAGGTCACATATGTAGCTCTCAATCGTAGGTTCACATCGATTTTTACCATTTAAGGTCTCAAGGATAGTGACTGTTCTAAGGAACAAGCAGGTGTCTACATCTCGTTTGACACAAGCAAGATCACGCCTACTAAGCTAAAAGGTGACCGCAATCAATCCAAACACAACAACTTCGACGACCAGTCACAAGAACCTTCCTGACAAGTGAGAGACAAACACAATAAAGTTACAAAAACAAGTACCACCCTAAATACAAAAACATCCACATTGGGAGGCACATGACCCTAAGCCATGTTTCATATGCACGATCGATCAACGCATGCAATGATCCGAACCTAAGAAATCATGTTGCCACGGTGCGACGCGCGCATGAGAATCCCAAATTCATTCAAAACTAAAACTTTCACAAACACAACCAACGCATCAAGGTACCGACTTAAACCGTTAGATTCCTATTACACCAATAACTTGTCCATTGATAACAACTTATGAAGGACTGGAATAACATCTAAAATAATGTAGTTTTATTTACAATATCTCATAAAATCTTGAAAAACTCCATGAACGATATATTGAATCACTACTTTATGAATCACATAGAACAATTTTCTAGGAAAAGAAAACAATAATAACTGAAATAGACCTCATAGAGTTCTTAACATTCTTAATGACATTTAATTTCCTTGAAGGGATTCTATTAGAAAAAGTTCTTCATAGAAACAATTTGTAGGCATTTAAAAACAATAAAGACTAATCTAACTTTTGAAGAATTATTAAAGGGACATCGTAGGTTGTTGACAACATTTTTGATACTTGACTTTCATAATATATTTGATAGGTTAACCTCCATAATAGACTCTGGCCTTAATCCCATTGCCATAAACCAAAATAATCCAAAATTGTCGGTGTAAGGAATACACATAGTAAGTAAATCTATGTAGTTTATAAATTAAATTGAGAAGGCAATCAAACAGCCTACGTAGAATAGTTAATTCATTGTGAGGTCATGAATAATTAATTAGTTGTGCTACTCACTGCAAAACAAGATTAGAGACCTCAAAAATATTTATTTATTCATTCTAATTTATTATGAAAAGTTGTCACCCAAAATATAATTACCAGGAATGCGAGAGTAATTCTCTGCCCAAGGGTTATTTGAATAAACTAAAATAAATTAAAAGTGCACAATATATTTCCTTAGACACATCATAATAAATTTAATAAAATGTAGCTAGCTGATTTTTTTTTTAATGTTGTAAAGGAAAACTAGTCAAATCCTAAAATTTATTAGCGTGGCAGGCTGAAGATTATCAATAGGCTGCATGTTAAATTAACATTGAAGTCAAGTCTGTGGAATCTCTGAGCATTCACTTGCTGCAGGAAGCGAGATTCATGGCAGTCCCACCAGGGTCTGGTAGCGAGGGAAGTTGGCACTACATTGAGATCTGAAGAAGCCAAAACCATGGAAAATCCAGGATTCATGGCAGTGTATGAGTACTAGAAGGGGCGATTTCTACAAGTTTAGCACAATCACATGATTCTCTAGCGATTTTGGTAATGCCAATGGAAAAATTCAATTCTGTGGTGTGCGCAATATCATAATTAATTACCGAGGTAAGGACTTAATTATGTTCAATTGCATAGTTAGTTCAAATTTGCGATACAGTTGCAAGGCATCATAATATGCATTAAATGGTAGGGATTCAAGAGGTCTCATCTAAGCGAACTTATAACAAGGGTGAATGGTAAACTGTCAATAAAAAAGATACCATGAAATCCAATAGTTAATTAACCAAGACCTTAATAATATATAAATAATACTTCCTACATTATCACATGCTTTCATTAAATCAGGCACACTCTTATAATCTCAATTTACTACAAAAGAAATAGTTATTATCTAAGGTCGACAAAAAGAAGTTTATTAAGACACAAATCTAGAATAATGGAGATTACAGAGGAAGGTAAATTGGACTAACATAGGAATATTTATTGTTGTAAAAGTACTCCAGTTTAGGTTAGAATCAAAACACTAAGTGAGAAAAACACAAATGCAAGGCTAAGTTCACAAGATACTAACCTTCATATTGATGGATGCACAACTAGACAATAACTCATAAATAATAATAGAAAGTAACTCAGAAACGCACAACTCAATAGTGACTCAGAAATAATATACACAAATAGAAAGTAACTCGCAAATAAACATTAACTCAGAAATGTGCAACTAGATAGTAATGCACAACTAGACAGTAACTCAGAAATAATAGACACAAAAATATCTGATTATCACCACACAATCAATCATCCATAGATTAAGCTCTATAACAAACTAACACATAATTCAATCTTGTGAAAAAGAATAAGCACAGAGTAAAATAAAATAATGGCCCGAGACCCAAAACACAGTCTTCCTTAGTAATATACAAACACATTCATCCAAGTAATACTACCAACGCAGTAATAGTCTCTAACCAGAACCGAAAACTACAATAAAATGCAGTAATAAAACAAGCTCAGAATCATAAATGTAGTTACCCTTTGCAGTTTCACATGACACACTATCGCCCAGATAAGAATTCATATGCATAAACTAAACAAGTCTTTTTCTTTTAACAACATCTATGCAAGTGAGCATTCGACAATAAAGAAATGCATGAACAATAAATTGAGCTATTATTCAATAAAAATTATGCACATGCATACTGTAGACAAATGCAAAGAACCAGAAGTGATTGTCTCATTCTCGTGCTCCATCCAAATCCAACTTTTCGACCGATGAGACATCACCGATACCTTCCAGTCAATGCTAGCGGTAATCTTCTTCCCCCTGAGCCACCTGAGACAAAAAGGGGCCACACACACAATACCAAACTGATGCAGGCCCCCTACTTTACCGTAGGGCTACATGACCTCCTGATCAAGGATCAATGATTCTTGAGTCAAGTGACTCTCTAGAACCTTAATGGTTCCCTTCTATATCTAAACATACGCCCTTTTGGCTCCTTGGTGCAAGTCTGATAGCACCCATGACCTTCTATTTCACTCTGCTGTGAAATATCAAAGTACTGAGCGTTAGCTCTTTTTCGACTAAGCCCCCTCTTGATATGACCTTGGGCGATGCCATCTTGTGACCACATGATTGCGGGCATGACCAATAGCGGTTTGGGATCAACCTGCTTTTCGGCCCGCAATTATCCTCAAACCTCCACATGTTGTCTTGGAAAAACCACGGTATAGATTGCGGGCCGCCCTCAAGGTTTTAAAGTCCTCACAAATTCTGTCCCTGCAATGCTATGGGATCATCAATCTTGCAATCTCAAGGATATATACGAACTGATAGTTCATATCTATTCTTTACAAATTCATGGACTAGATCTTCTCCTTGTGAATCAACAACTGCAATCTCTTCACGATTCTGGACTTCGAACATTTGAAATCTCAAACCTCACTTTCCTCCATACTTCAACCTCCTGGAGATAACGATCTGTAGAGACTTTTCCTGATCAACCAACGATCCTACTTCCATTGCGGGTGTTTGACCTTTCAACTCATATCAATGGTCTTATGGTGCCCTTCTCGATCGATGGTCGAGATCTCCTTCGCATCTTCAGACTTATGAGATCTCAAATCTCAAACTTCACCCTTCTTCCCAATGCATTTTATCCAAAGGCTATAATCCACTTCCACGTGTCCTCTTAATTTGACAGTCAGGGATTATTCCGGGTCTTTATGTGTATTACATGGATTTATGCCACATCTCTCTTAAATCCCATGACTCTAAATCACTTCGAGACTTTACCTGGAGTTCACAGATTCACGCCACATCTCCCTTAGATCTATCAGTCCAGATTCACTTCGGTTCTTCGGGCTTCAACAATCTCAGATCTCAACTAAAACCCTCTACAATTTACTTGAAGCTTACGATCTATTGACAAGTGTCCCCATGCAAATCGACGACTCTCGGCTCTTCGGGCTTTGGATGTTTCAACCCTTCACCTTTTCCTTCCTCTGAATCTCATGACCTGCTGACACGTATCCTCTTGGATCTAATGGTCTAGATTCTCTTCATAAATCTCAAGTTTCAAACTTGCCTCTTCCTGGACCCATGGTATCTGAAGGCTCAGATTCTACCTACATGATATGACGCTTGAATCTTACCTCGAACAATCTGACGGCATAGATCTGTTCCTATTGATGAGACAACTGAGATTCTACTTTGGCTCTCTGGCCTTTGGAAATCTCAAATCCTCAAACCTTGATGATCTCTCTCTCCTGAATGTGTGAAGCTCTAAGGATCGTGCACTTTACTCGGATAAAACTACTATGGATATTTTTCTCTATGATCCAACGACCACTGTCACTCCTCCTCCAAAGTTTATGATTTCTTCTGACTTAGAATATTTACCAGTCTTCAAAGTTTTTGAACCTTTTCTTCTTCTGCAAGTATGACTCTTGGATCTTGTATTCCTTGGTTCTCTATGAACTCCTATGAGTCATTCTGAGACTTAATCGATGCACTCATTGGATTCGATATGCACACCTTGCATATGAGTTTCAGAAGAGAAACAATTGAAACTTATCCAATTTTGTCACAAACTCATACTATCAACTTATCAACCAATCATACATGAACAAAGTGAAATAAAATAACATACATAAAACATAACATTCATTCATTAATACATCAAATGAACACAGTCCAAGATTTGGGACAATTCTGTCTGTTCTATTCATTCATCAAAACAAATTACATAGTCTTTCTTCTACTCTATTATGTTCTACTGATCTCTCTGATCTCTATCTCATCTCCTAATCTCACAATACTTTTATAATGTAACAAAAAACTATCTAAGGACCCAATCCATGAGCTCTTGTATTTTTGTCTGTAACCTATCCTATCAAACTCTTAGCGGTTACCTACTATGTCCTATTACAATAACTAACAGTTATTGCCAGATAAGAGTCAACACTCAATATCTGCAACCCTTACAGTCCTTCATGACTTTACAAACACAACATATTTAAAAATGTTTCTTTCAAAAATATCTCAACAACTCGATTTAATTCTAAGCTAATATCGAATTTGAAAATCTATCATGCTGAGATGTCATTCCTTCGCCTCCATGCTTGCGTTTTGACTTTGAAAGCGATGCTCTAACATCATATTCCTCTGTTTAAAATTTTCATGGACTCTTGTCCATGAGCTCCTGCACTGTTTTTCCATGCTTCAAAAGTTCAAGTTATGTGACCCAACTTGCATCTTCCATTGGATGATATTTCCACTTCACTAAGTGCTCAGGATATATCTTCCTCCCAATCTTCTTTCCATCTCTATGTTCAATGATTTTCTTCATCTGATTGTTTTCTCCTATGGACAATTGTTCTTCCCACTGAACTTATTTCTAATCATTTGATTCTCCTACCTCATCTCTCCTGTAAGGATATAGGTCTGCAACATTGAATATTAGCGATATCCCAATGTTGTCTAGAAACTCTATTTCATAAGCATTGGTTGCGAATTTTGTGAGAATCCTGCATGGTCCTATCTTCTTCATCTTCAATTTATTATATGTTCCCCTTGGAAGCCTCTCTTTTCTCAAATGAGCTAAAACTTCAGCTCCAACCTCGAATTGAACTTCTCTCCTCTTCTGATCAACTATGTTCTTGTATTTCTAGTTGCTGTTATGTAGTTGCTCTCTGACTCTGTCATTGATTTTTTTCATTTTTGTTGCAAAATCTTCTACTCCAGGGCTTCTGAAATCATCTTGATTCAGATATCTCAATTCTTTAATCCATCTTGGTTGTATAACATACATGATTTCAAATGGACTTTTCCTTGTGCTCCTTTTCACTGGATTATTGAATGAAAATTTTGCTTGTCCTAGAATATGATCCCATTGACGACCTTGCTCAGTGACTAAACTTCTTAACAAGTTTCCCAGACTCTTATTTACTATTTCAGTTTGTCCATCTATATGAGGGTGATATGTTGAACCAAAGGACAAGTTTCCTACAAATTTGGTGTCCCTGTATGAGACTATGCTCCCCAGAAATTCATGTAGTCTCACCACTTCTCTGAAAAACAAATTGGCTATGTGTGTAGAATCATCTGTCTTTTGGCATGGTATGAAATGTTCCATTTTTGAAAATCTGTCCACCATAAAAAATATGGAATCGCTCCCTTTCTAAGTTCTAGGCAATCCCAAAACAAAATCCATACTTATTGCATCCAACGACCTTTCTGGAATTAATAATGGTTGATATAAACTAGTGTTATGTTGCCTTCCTTTTGCATATTGAAAAATTCCGCATTTGTTGACAAAATGTTTCACCTCTACCCTCATGCTCGGCCAATAGTATGAATTACTCAGTTGTGCAAATGTCTTATCATGACCAAAATGTCCAGCTAAAACTCTGTCGTGTTTCTCTTTCAGTAGGTTATCTCTCATTAAGCATTTCGGTATGCAGAATTGGCTTCCCTTGAATAATAATCCATCTTCGATCAAATATTCATTCCATTGGCTTTTGTCTCCCAGCAAAGGATTATTGCATGCCTCAAAAGMTTCCTTAAAATCTTCATCTTTTTTATACATCTAATTGAKGTGTTCAAACCCTAAGGTCTTCACTTGGAATTCYTGTACAATTAAACTCCTCCAGCTCAAAGAATCTGCCACTTTGTTAGGAGTTCCGGCAATATGTTTAATAACAAAAGTAAAATTTTGCACAAATTCTACCCATTTAGCGTGTCTCTGATTCAACTTTTCTTGCCTAGTAACAAACTTCAAAGCATGGTTATCAWTGTACAAGACAATTCTTTAGGAATTAGATAGTGTATCCACTTCTTCAAAGCTTTAATCACTGCATAAAATTCTTTGTCATATGTGGAATAATTCTTCTTGGTGTCATTCAACTTCTCACTGAAATAAKCAATTGGCCTATTATCCTAACTCAAGACTGCTACAATAGCTAATCAACTTGCATCACATCTCACCTGAAATGTTTTTCCAAAATCTGGCAAAACTAGAATTGGTTGTTCTGTGATTTTCTCTTTCAACACTTTGAAACTTTTTTCAGCTTCCTCTGTCCAAGTGAAGGACTTGTGTTTCTTCTTAATAGTGTCCAACATGGATGCACATATACCTCTAAAATTTCTAATAAACTTTCTATAAAAACTTGCTAACCCATGAAATCTTCCTACCTCAAATATTCTTCTTGGACATGGCCACTCTCTGATTTCTCTCACCTTTTCTGAATCCATCTCCAATTCATTTGAAGAAATCACAAAACCCAAATATATGAGTTCCTTCTTCATAAAAGAGATTTTCTTCAGATTTATCAGCAATTTTTCCTGCTGCAACTTTTCCATCACTGATGTCAGATGTCTTAAGTGTTCTCCTTTTGTCTTACTGAAGATTAGTATGTTATCCAGATATACTATGACAAATTTTCGTATGAAGTATTTCAATACTTCATTCATCAATCTCTTAAATGTGTTTGGTGCATTTGTCAACCCAATTGGCATGACCAACCATTCAAAAAATCTCCCATTTGTCTTGAATATTGTTTTCCATTCATCTCCCTCTCTCATTCTTATTTTATGATATCCACTCTTTAATTCTATCTTGGAAAAATAGATTTCTCCACTCAAACAATCCATCAAGTCATCCATCCTCAGTAAAGTAAATCCATACCTAATGGTTATCTTGTTGATGGCTCGAGAATATGTACACATTCTCCATTCTCCATTCTTATTTGGACTTAACACAGTCGGTATTGCGCATGGGCTTAGGCTTTCCCTGACTAAACCTTTATCCAACAAATATTGGACTTGATTTTTGACTTCCTCATTCTCCCTAGGTGTCAACCTATAAGCTATTGTGTTTTGTAAACTAGCTCCTGGAATAAGGTCAATATGATGGCTTATACTCCTAATGGGTGGCAATGAGTGTGGTAACTCATCCACTACTATGTCAGCCAAATTTTCTAATAGTTCCTAGATTTCTTCAGGCAAATATTCTACAGAAGTATTTGTAAGTATAAATCTAGGCTTCCTCACTACAAAAAACTATATTTCTTTTTCCTTCTTCACTTTATTCAAGAGTTCCTTCCCACTCATGATAAGTATGATTGAACTAGCTTTCCTCTTTTGTTCTTTGTCTTCTATGGGTAACAACATATGTGTACTACCATTGTTTTCTAGGGTATAAGTATTCTCTCTTCCATCATGAATAACTTTTCTATAAAACTGCCATGGTCTCCCCAATAAAATATGACAGACATCCATAGGAATTACATCACATAATATTTCATACTTATAACCTCATATCTTAAAGTCAACTTGTCATTGTTGAATTACCATTACTTGATGTCCTTTATGCAACCATGATACCTTGTATGGGTTTGGATGTGCAGTTATCTTCAACTCAGGCTTCTCCACCATCTCCGGGGATACTAGATTTTCAGTGCTCCCACTATCTATCATCATCTTGCAAACTCTATCTTTTGTGTTGCAAGCAGTTCTGAATAGACTTTCTCACTGAGCCAGTTAATCCATCTCCTTTTATGGTTTAATAAGAATCTTCCTCATCATGAGGTTCTTCCCTCCTTCTGTTGCTTCTTCTTCCACATGCTTATGTTCTTCTGCAACGTGTGCTTCACCTCCTCCTTCGTTATTTACCTCAAGACATTCCCAAGACTTGTGCCCTTTCTTTCTATAGGTATAACATTTAACTATGCCTCCTCTGGCTCATCCTCTTCCTCTTCCTCTTCCTCTAGAAAAATAACTTCTCCCTCCATGTTGTCGTTCTCTAGAACTTCCACCTTTCTCATGATGACTATGTTGTTTGTCAGCTTCATGCTTACACTTCTAGAAATTCTCTCTACTGGTTCCCTTACCTCTACTTGAATTTCCTCCTCTGTTTCATTGGCTTTTCTTTCTGGCCAATTTCTATTCAGATTTTAAGGTTGCTTGATAAGCATCATCAAATTTACTAACAGAGATCATGTTGATCTCCTCTTGTATTTCATATCTCATCCCATTGATATATCTGGTTGTTTTCTCATCTTCATTCTCTTTATGTCCAACCCTGATGTTCAGTCTATAAAATTCCTCAGTGTACTCCTTCACTGATAAGATCTTCTATCTCAGGTTTTGCAATCTTCTAAACATATTGATTTAATAGTCCTTCGGGATAAATTTGGCTTCCATCTTGGCAACCATCCTATCCTAGTTCTTAATTTTCTTCTTACCATTACTCCTGCATTCGTCTTGCAGTTCATCCCACCATAGCATTGCATSCTTCACCATATTGTCTTATTCGATATCTTCATAATAGAAATACTTRTCCCTATAATGTACCCAATCCAACAATTCTTCAACTTGTAAATTGCCTTCATACATTGGTACCTCTATCTTCGTTCTAGATCCTATCTTTGAAACAKCTTTTATTAAGCGATCTTGTGCAACATCCTCTGCTACATTCTCTTCGAATTMTATCTCCTTGCTCTTAGCTTCACTRATATCTCCAATGTCTAGTGCTCTCCTTTGTGTTATTTCCATGGAATCCAGTCTCATTCGGAATCACCTCATTTCTTCTTCCATTTCTGAATTCTTTCTATGCCTTCTAGGTGGCATGATTCCATTGCATCACCTACAAACAAAAATTAAATTATTGATACCAAAAATCATACCAACTTATGTCCTTTCTCCTTTGCTTATTGTCTACAAACAATCTCAATATCATCTCTGATACCACCTGATGCAGCCCCCCTACTCTCCCATAGGGCTACAAGACCTCTCAGTCAAGGATATTTGATTCTTGAGTCAAGTGACTCTCTAGAAACTTAATGGTTCCCTTTTGTATCTAAACACAGGACCTTTCAGCTCCTTC
>JASDQU010880668.1:46702-58402 GCA_032191745.1 Picea mariana
CCTTCTAAACATCATCATGCAAGGTTTGAGGCATCAGAATCCTAACCTTTTCACAAATGTTGACATTAAGTCCAAACACAAACTTGTTGACCTTAAGTTTCTTAGTATTTAGGTGGGGAGAATACTAAAGAATCTCCATGAAATGGGCCTCGTACTCAGGAACCATACGGCCTCCCTTTCGCAAGGCATTGAATTCATTGAGTTGACGCTCAATGAATTCCTCAGACAAATATCTCTACGAGAACCATTCCTTGAATAATTCCCATGACATGTCTTTGACTACCATGTTCAATTATGGAAAGAGCATCTTCCACCATAGAAGAATGCTCCCCTTCAGTTGAAATACCACTATGCATACCTTCATGTTGGAGGTATAGTCACAAAGTAAAAAGCACATCACCATATTATCCAATCATGCCTCAGTGGCTGCGTGGTCMRAAGAACCAAAGAACTCAAGAAATTTGACCTTCTCGAGTTTGCGGTGAATGCCATCAGTACCAACCAGAGTGCATGGTGGACCCTCAGGGGGTGTCAGTGTCCTGGMSTAATCTCTATCCAAATGATTGATCAGTGCCTTAGAAATCCAATGAAAGGATCTCATCATCCCAACCACATCACCCACAACTATCAGTTCCTTGCCGACAACCTATTTGTCTCCCTGGGGGTTAGACTCCTCAGGCGTGGATGCTATTGTGGGCATCACACCCCCTCCCATAGCACCCTGTCGTCTACCTCTACAATGTCCTCTAACCATGATTACTTGCATGAATACACTTCAATTTCATTAGCGACATTATAATCAAATATATAATCAAGGAAGTGATGTACGAGAATTGCAAGCAAGCGCCAGTCAAGGACAACTAGATATGCACCAGTGCGCATTTTGAAGACATTTTGAATTTGAAAAGATGAAACATTAATGTAATATTTGGAAAAGATACATTTTGTTTTATGGTTTGGAGATTGTAATGCAGATCTTGAACGTTTTCTCTCATCTGTCAGTTGTAGGCATTTAGTGTAATGAATGTAAAGTAGATGAAGGCTTTAATTCGATTAGGTATCTTAGATTTGTAGGAGGGAAAACTCGAAGAAGATCCCTCGTATGTATTGTATGGTATGGTATCATTATTCTTAGTTGGTAAGAAGAGTAGAGTTGTAGAGTAGGAGAGCATAGAAGAACAGAGACTGTATAATTTGTATAAGAAGATAGTTGTTGTTATAGAACCCATGTACATAAGCACTTGAGCTAATATAAGAATTATTTGACTCGAATTCATGGTGTTGTTATGGATATTGTTTGCATCTATTGAATGGTATGTTTACAAATTCCTTATATGCTTTGTTATGCATTTGTTTCAATTCTTCTATGTATATGATTTCATGTTGACTGTATGAACTCTCTGAGAGGTAGGGTATGAGTTTCAATTATTTCTCTTCTTGATAATTCCTACAAGGAGTGCAGTGAAAGTCCGGAAGGAGTGCATTGATAAGATTCTGAGTTTTTCCTCAAAAAATATCAGGAGAGATACCATTGTCTTCATACCAACAAAAGTGCAAGGATAGCACAGATCCATGCAAGGTTTGTGCAGGAAGGTTGAATTATTAAACTTTTCCAACCAGGTGAGTGGTTGAAGAACTGTTGTTGCAAGGAGTGCGTAGAGTTAGAAGATTTCAGATAATCAGATATTATTGTGGAGCTTCAAGGAGTGTGTGCAAGAATCTCTTGGAATCCTTGACTTTGCAGCCAGCATCAAGCACAGGAGGGATAGAGTCTTGGGAATTTCAAGGGAAGGACGAGGGTCGAAGTTGCCTCGTAGAATCCAAGCTTAGGAGGAAGAAAACCAAGTTATTTGGCTAGGGGTCTTTGAGAACTTGAGCAAATGGTTGAGTTTCTTTGAGGGAGAACACCGATTGTCGGTGGACCGTTGGATCCACTGGATCAGCATGGAAGTTAAGGCTGAGTGACTTTTAACACTCATAAGATTGGGAGGATTAGCGATTGTTAGATATGGATCAGTGAGAGTCGTTGATTGGAGATTTGAGTTTCGACATTTCGGTAGTTAGAAGTGTGGAGGAAGCCATTTTCGGGAATCCCGAATACTCCGAATCCTGATGTGATCTGGACTATCAAATCATGGAAGGTTCAGGACTGTCGATCCATAGCATGGAAGTTGTTAGTTTGGACTTTAGGAAAAGAGAGAAGAGTCACATCGTGAAATCACAAGTCGCTAAATCCCAACATGCTCAGAAGTAAGGCCCCAAGACTTGTTTGGAGGTCATATGGTGAAAGCATAAGGGAGGAGCTAAAGACCCGATAGCCCTTTTCAGGGTTTTGGGAATCAGAGAAGTCAGGGTACATTGCAGTGAAAATCTCGATATCGTGAAACGTGACGCAAATTTTGTAGGTAAGTCAGTGGTCACATTGAGTGGTCATGTGGGGTGGAGGTTCACGCCTAGATTCTAAGGACATGTGGTATTATTTGTATTGAAGGTTCTAGTGGGAACTAGGAGATTCAGCTCAAAGGAATAGGACGATCCAAAGACCGAGAGGTCACGCAAGCCCTAATGAGGTAGGAGTGTTTTGTCATGTGGTATCATAGATTACAATCATTGTTTTATGTAAGCAATAGAAGACAAAAGGCAAGTTGTGATTTGAATTATTCATGGACATATTGAAGTAATGCCACCAAGAAGACGTCAAGATAGACCCATGTCTGATCCATCCATGGAAAGGGAAATGAGATAAATTCATTCTCGATTGGATGTTATGGAGACAACACAGAGGCGAACACATGATACTAGAGATATCAGTGAGGCCGAAAGCGAAAATGAAGATAGAGCCGAAAAAGAAGTTGTAGCCGAAATGCTGCAGAGGAACGTCTATTCAAAGTTGTTGCAAGAATAGGGGCCAGAGAAAAATGGACATCCCAATGTATGAAGTAAACTTATACGTTGAGGAGCTGTTATATTTTTATAGAGATCTAGATAAATACTTCAATTATGAGGATATTGAAGAAGATAAGAAAGTAAAGCACGTAGTCACTAGACAGAAAGGACATGTAGCACTGTGGTGGGATGATTTTCATGCTGAGAGGCGCTACAAAGGAAAACAAAGAATCAAAAGTTGGGATAGGATGGTAGCAAAGATGAAAGACAATTTTATACCCAGAGATTACCAAATTAATCTGTTTCAAAGAATGAAAAATTTGAGAGAGAAAGGAATGAAAGTGAAGGAATACACTGAAGAATTTTACAGACTCAACATCAGAGCTGGTCATCATGAGAGTGATGATGAAAAGGTCACCAAATACATTAATGTCTTGAGATATGAGATTCAATATGAGATGAGCATGGTGACAATCAGAAATGTTGAAGATGCTTATTAGATCACTCTGAAATCCGAAGAGAAATTGGCCTGAAATCAAGGTCAAAGGGGCAGAGGTAGAAGTCCAAGTAGAGATAAAGCAATTGCCCAAGATAGAGTATAGAGGCCCAATGTTGAATAAAATAAACCTCATAATCACCCATAAAGGAGAGGAAGTTCACAAGGAAGACAATATGCCGATAGGAACACTTTTCCGCGAGAAAGAGGAAGAGGAAGAGGTAGAGGAGGTGACATAAAGTGTTTTGTCTATGGAAAGATCAAAAACAAATATTTTGAATGTCTCGATAGAAAAAGAGATGGAGGAGGAGAAGCTAAAATTTCAGAAGTGAAAAGGTGAAATGTTGAGGCAGAAGATGCAGAAGGTGAAAGATCCTTAATGATGAGGAAAATTATCTTGAAGCTAGAGAAAGATATGGAGAATCTAGTCCAAAGGAATAGTTTGTTTAGAACTGCTTGCAAGACCAAGGATAGGGTATGCAAGGTGATAGTTGATAGTGGAAGTACAAATAATCTAGTATCCATAGAAATGGTGGAAAAGATGGAATTGGAAACAATTGCACATCCAAGCCCACACAAGGTTTCATGGTTGCAAAAAGGAAATTAGGTAATTGTCACTAAACAATGTTTAGTTGAATTTAATATAGGGGGTTATAGAGATGATATCTTATGCGATGTTCTTCCCATGGATGTTTGTCATCTTTTGTTGGGGATACCTTAGCAATATTACATGAATTTTATTCATGATGGAAGAAAGAACACATACACCTTGGAGAAGAATGGTAGGAGGCATATGTTGCTGCGAATTGAAGATAAGAAGATGAAAGAAGAAACAAGCAATACTATACTTCTCATGAGTGGGAAGGAACTTCTGGATGAAGTCAAGAAATATGAAGAAATGCAGTTTGTTGTGGTGAGAAAACCTAAAGTCATCTTGACCAATACCTCAATAGATGATCTACCTGAGGAGATTTAGGAAATGCTGGAGAATTTTGCTGACATAGTGGTGGATGACTTACCTTGTTCGTTGCTGCCCATCAGAAGTGTAATTCATCACATTGACCTTATACCAGGAGCGATTTTACCAAACAAAGCAGCGTACAGACTAATACTATAGGAGAATGAAGAAGTTAAGAAGCAAGCCAAGGATTTGATGGAAAAAGGGTTGATTAGAGAAATCTTGAGTCCATGTGATGTGTCATTAGTGTTAAGTATGAAGAAGGATGGTGGATCCAGAATGTGTACAGACTTGAGGGATATAAACAAAATCACCATCAAGTATAGATTTCCTTTACCCGGGATGGATGACTTGATGGATTGCTTGAGTGGAGAATTTTTTTTTTCAAAAATTGATTTGAAAAGTAGATATCATCATATTCAAATCAAAGAAGGTGATGAATGGAAGACAACATTCAAGACGAATGAAGGGTTGTATGAATGGTTTGTCATGTTGTTTGGTTTGACGAATGCACCAAGTACTTTCATGAGATTGATGAATGAAATCTTGAAAGATTTCATTGGAAAGTTTGTAATTGTGTATCTTGATGATATATTGATCTTCAGTAAGACTGAGGAATAACATTTGAGACACACATTGAAAACCTATTTTTCAAAGAAGTTGTTCGACTTCATGGTTTACCCAAGAGTATTTTTTCAGACAGAGACACCAAATTTGTTGGTCATTTTTAGAGGACACTATGGAAAAAATTGGGGATGAGTTTATATTTTATCTCAACATATCACCCTCAGATGGATGAACAGACTAAGGTAGTAAATATAAGTTTGGGAGACTTATTGAGGAGTTTAGTAGCTAAACATCATAGTCAGTGGGATCATATTCTGCCTCAAGCGAAATTTTCATATAATGACTCGCCTAATAGAAGCACAGGACAGAGCCCATTCTAGATAATGTATGGAATGCAGCCAAGAGGAGTATTCGAGTTGAGATACTTAGATCAAAATGAGTTCATAAGTGCTAAAGTGGAAGATTTTGTAGCAGAGATGCAGGAGCTCCATAGTAAGATTAAAGAGCGGTTGCAGAGTTACAACCAGGAATACAAGCGTAGAGAAGATCAACACCGAAGAGAAATTCAGTTCAAAGTGGGAGCTTTGGTATTAGCACATCTAAGAAAATAAATACTCCCGAGGGGAACGTATAATAAGGTGAAGATGAAAAAGATAGGGTTGTGTAAGATTTTGAGAAAATTTGAGGCAAATGCTTATGATATTGAATTGCCAAATGATGTGGGCATATCACCCATATTAAACTTAGTGAATTTGTATCCTTACAGATCAGATGAAGTAGATAGGGCAGAGAGTCGGAAAGAATTCCAGTGGGTCAAATAGATGCTTGTAGCTAAAAATCTGCAGATGGAAAGGATCATTGATCAAATAATTAGCAAGAAGACTCAGAGGAAAACATATTTTGAATACTTGGTAAAGTGGAAAGGACACTCGATTGCAGATGCCAGCTGGGAAAGAGAAGCAGAGATCCAGAAACATGGACAAATGGTGCAGGAGCTCATGGATACGAGTCCATGAATTCTTCAGCCAGAGGAGTATGATGCAGGAGCATCACAAGCAAGCGCCAGTGGAGGAAAACTAGATATGCACCAACATGCATTTTGAAGACATTTTGAATTTGAAAAGATGAAACATTAATGTAATATCTGGAAAAGATACATTTGCTTTTATGGTTTGGAGATTGTAATGCAGATATTGAATGTTTTCTCTCATCTGTCGGTTGTAGGCATTTAATGTAATGAATGTAAAGTGAATGTAGGATTTAATTCAATTTGATAGCTTAGAGTTGTAGGAGGGAAAACTCGAAGAAGCTCCCTCATATGTATTTTATTGTATGGTATCATTATTGTTAGTTGGTAAGAAGAGTAGAGTTGTAGAGAAGGAGAGCATAGAAGAACAGAGACTGTAGAAGTTGTATAAGCAGATAGCTATTGTTATAGAGCCCATGTACATAAGCACTTGAGATAATATAAGAATGCTTTGACTTGAATTCATGGTGTTGTTATGGGTACTATTTGCATCTATTGAATGGTATGTTTACAGCTTGATTATATGCTCCATTATGCATTTGTTTCAATGCTTCTATGTGTATGATTTCATGTTGAATGTATGAAGTCTGTGAGAGGGAGGGTATGAGTTTCAATTGTTTCTCTTCTTGAGAATTCTTGCAAGGAGTACAGTGAAGCTCTGTAAGGAGTGCGTTGACAAGATTATGACTTTTTCCTCAGAAATGATCAGGAGACATATTGTTGTCTTCATACCAGTAGAAGTGCAAGGATAGCACAAAGTCGTGCAAGGTGTGCACAAGAAGTTTGAAGTCTTAGACTTTTCCAACTAGGTGAGTGGTTGAAGAAATTTTGTCGCAAGGAGTGTGCAGAGTTAGAAGATTTCAGATAATTAGAGATTATCGTGGAGCCACAAGGAGTGCGTGCAAGAATCTCTTCGAATCCTTGAGTTTGTAGCCAAAAAGGAACTTGAACATATGGTTGGGTTTCTCTGAGGGAGAACACCAATTTTACGTGGACCGTTGGATCCAGTGGATCAACGGGGAGGTTAAGGCTGAGTGAATTTTAACACTCGCAAGCTCAGGAGGATTAGTATCCGTTAGATATGGATCAGCAAGAGTCGTTGATTGGAGATTGGAGTTTTAGAATTTTGGGAGTTGGAAGTGTGGAGGAATCCATTTTCGAGAATCCTTGCTATGCAAAATATCGACGTGATCTGGACCGTCAGATCATGGAAGGTTCAAGACCGTCGATCCATATCAAGGAAGTCACAAATTCAGACTTTGGGAAAAGAGAGAAGAGTCACATCGTGAACTCACGAGTCGCGAAGTCCCGACGTGTTCAGAAGTAAGGCCCTAGGACTTGATTGGAGGTCATATGGGGAAAGCATAAGGGAGCCGCTAAAGACCCGTTAGCCCTTTTCAGGGTTTTGGGAATCAGATAAGTCAAGGTACATTGTGGTGAGAGTCCTGATATCATGAAACGCGACGCACCTTTTGGAGGTAAGTTAGTGGTCACCCCAAGTGGTCACATGGGGTGGAGGTTCATGCCTRGTGCTTATTCGTGCAAGAGTAACATCTAAGAAGGACCTGTGGTATTATTTGTATTGAAGGTTCCAATGGGAACTAGGAGACGTTTCGGCTCAAGGGAATAGGAATATCCAAAGACCGGGAGGTCACGTAGACCATGCTAAGGTAGGGGTGTTGCGTCAAGAAGCCAAAGTGATMCCAAGTAGTGGATCGAACTGGCTCTGATACCATATGTAATGACCCCCATCGTTACAACTACATGCAACACATAACAAGTGCTAATTTTTTGTTTTTTTTATGGAAAGTAATAATGAAAAAAATTAAATCGACGCAACTAGAAGAAGAATGGAACACACACAATTCTAGAAACAAACAAATTAACAAACCAMCATACTATCACATCATGTAGCTGGAGTAACATACAAAAATCAAATAGGCAAAAACAAAAATGACTACCCTCCCATCCTACCCTGGAAGGTTAGGATSTCTAGGTCACATAAGCAAAGCTCAAGCCCAGGTTCCTATCAATTTTGACCATTTAAGGTCTCAAGGTTGGCGACTATTCTGAGGAACAAGGAGGTGTTTACATCCCACCTGAGACAAGCAAGATCAGGCCTACTAAGCTAAAAGGCGACCTCAATCAATCCAAACACAACAACTTCGATGACCAGTCACAAGAACCATCCCAACAAGTGAGAGACAAACAAAATAAATTTGCAAAAACAAGTACCACCCTAAATAAAACAACATCCACATCAGGAGGCATGAGACCCAAATCCAGGTTTCATATTCTCTATCGACCAATGCACGCAATTATCCGAACCTAAGAAATCATGTCGCCATAGTGTGACGAGTGCACGAGAATTCCATGCGCATTCAAATCTAAACCTTTAACAAACATGACCAGCACATTATGGTACCAACTTAAACTATTAGAGTCCTAATACACCAATAAATTTTCCATTGATAACAACTTATGAAGGAATGGAATAACGTCTAAAATAATGTATTTTTATTTACAATATCTCATAAAATCTTGAAAAACTCCATGAACGATATATTGAATCACTACTTTATGAATCACTTAGAACAATTTTATAGGAAAAGAAAACAATAATAGATTAAATAGACCTTGTATAATTCTTAACATTCTTAATGAAATTTAATTTCCTTGAAGGGATTCTATAAGAAAAACTTCTTCTTAGAAACAATTTGTAGGAAATTAAAAACAATAAAGACTTATCTAACTTTTGCAGAATTATTAAAGGGACATCACAGGTTGTTGACAAGGCTGTTGATTCTTCAATTTCACAATATATTCGATAGGTTAACCTCCATAATAGACCCCGGCCTTATTCCCACTTCCATAAACCAAAATAATCCAAAATTCCAGGTGTAAGGAATACAGATAGTCAGTAAATCTGTGTAGTTTAAAAATTAAATTCAAAAGGAAATAAAATTGTCTACGTAGAATAGTTAATTCACTGACAGGTCATGAATAATTAATTCATTGTGCTATCCGTAGCAAAAGGGCGTTAGACACTTGGAAAATACTTATTTACTCATTCTAATTTATTATGAAAAGTTGTCACCAAAAATATAATTACTAGGAATGCAAGAGTAATTCTCTGCCCAAAGGTTAGTTGAATAAACTAAAATAAATTAAAACTGCACAATATATTTCCTTAGACACATCATAAGAAATTTAATAAAACACAGTTGGGTGATTTTTTATTGTTAATGCTGCAAAGGAAAATTAGTCAAAACCTAAAATTTATTAATGCTGCAAGCTGAAGATTATCAATAGGCTCTGTGTTAAATTAACATTGAAGTTGAGGTTGTGGAATCTCTAAGCATTCACCTACTACAGGAAAAGAGATTCATGGTGGTCCCATCGGGATATGGCAGCAAGGGAATTTGGCATTGCACTGATATCTAAAGCAGCCAAAATCGTGGCCAATCAAGGATTCGTGGAAGTGTCTGGGTACTAGAAGGAGAAACTGCTACAGGTTTAACGCGGTCACAGGATGCTCTGGTGATTCCGGTAATGCCATTGGAAAAATTCAATTCTATGGTGTGCACAATAACATATTTAATTATCGAGGTAAGGAGCTAATTCTGTTTAATTGCATAGTCAATTGAAATTTGTGATACAGTTCCAAGGCATCATAATATGCATTAAATGGTAAGGATCCAAGTAGTCTCATCTAAGCATACCTATAATAAGGGTGAATGGTAAAGTGTCAATAAACAAGATACCATGAAATCCAACAGTTAATTAACCAATACCTTAATAATGTATAAAGAATACTTCCTACATTATTACACGCTTTTTTTTAAATCAGGCACACTCTTATAATCTGAATTTACTACAAAAGAATATTTATTATCTAAGGTCGACAATAAGAAGTTTAGTAAGACACATATCTAGAATAATGGAGATTACGGAGGAAGGTAAATTGGACTAACCTAGGATTATTTATTGCTGTAAAATTACTCCAGTGTAGGTTAGAATCGAATTGGACCTTTCTATTAGTTTATGGAAGGAAACTACACTAAAACTTCTGTAAAGTAATTTTTAAATTTTTTTTTTACAAGTTCTATTAGAATTTCCAGGAATATTCATTATCAATGCTATTTGATTGACTCCACTAAGTGAGAAAAATGCAAGTGCAAGGATAAGTTCACAAGATACTAACCTTCATATTGACTGATGCACAACTAGACATTAACTCATAAATAATATTAGACAGTAACTCGGAAATGCGCAACTAGAAAGTAATTCAGAAATAATAGACACAAATAGACAGTAATGCACAAATAGATAGTAACTCAGAAATGGGCAACTAGAAAGTAATTCAGAAATAATTTACACACAAATATCTGATTATCACCACGCAATCAATCATCCGTAGATTAAGCTCTGTAACAAACTAACATAGAATTCAATCTTGTGAAAAAAGAAAAAACACAAAGTAAAATAAAATAATGGCTCGAGACCCAAAATGCAGTCTTCCTCAGTAATAATACAAATGTAGTCATCCAAGTAATACTACAAATGCAGTAATATTCCCAAACCAGAACCGAAAACTACAATAAAACACATTAATAAAATAAGCTCAGAAACAAAAATTTAGTTACCCTTTGTAGTTTCACGTGATGCAATATCTCCCAGATAAAAATTCATATGCATAAACTAAACAAGTCGTTTTCTTTTAACAACATCTATGCAAGAGAGCTTTTGAAAATAAAGAAATGCATAACAATAAATTAATCTATTATTCAATACAAATTATGCACAAGCATACTGTAGCCAAATGCGATGAACTAGAAGTGACTGTCCCACACTCGTGCTCTGTCCAACTCTGACTTGCCGACCAATGAGACCTCACAGGTACCTCCCAGCCAACTCTAGGGGTAATCTTCTTCCCCCTAATCCCCCCGAGACACAAGAGGGACCACACACAAAATACCAGAGAATTCTATCACCCAACTCACCTTGCAAGGTCGAGCTACCACTTGTCATCTGATATGGGTATCCCAACTCCCACAAGTGAAAGGTCAGTCAAGATGAAATTCAACAGCGTAACATTATGCAAGCCAGATTTGATCCATACTCCTCCTCTGCCATCCTTTTTATAGAGTTTTCTTAGTCATTAGTTTCCCAAACCCTCATTAGATTTCTTTTTCATTTAATTAATTACAAAAAATTGTTGCAGAAATTTCTATTTTCGACGCACTAGTTTAGTGGGAGTTAACTGACTAGTTATATTTTAGACTTTCTATTTTTACCATCACTATTATGCATACATACATTCCTAAGGAAAGTTAACTGTTTGATTTATTTTATTAATTATGGAATGCTTTGACCTATATATGAGTGTATTCCACTCATTCATTGTGTCATATTGATCATGATCTATGTATCAATCATCAGCTCATTGGAGTAGTGTGAATATATTTTCTCATTCTTCCATATTCAATATCTCTTCCTTTCTTCATAAGATTTGTTTGTACTTGCTTTAGCTAGATCTCATGTGTAGGTTTCCATGAAACACTTACATGGTATCAGAGCTATACTTCTTGTAGCAGGCCAGACAAGCCAAAGAATAAGAAAAATCAGGGTTTCAAAGAGCTAAATCTGTGGTCGTACCTTTCAGCAGTTAGTCCTACCAAAATATTACGTGTTTGAGGAAACGGTCCGTGTAGAGAGCAAATAGGCCCATTTTGGAAGCGAGTTTTCAATTGTTTGGTGTGATTC
>JASDQU010880669.1:0-29916 GCA_032191745.1 Picea mariana
GGATAATAATGCTTCATTGATATAACACTTGGATTATATGGTTAAATTGCTCTATTACTGATTCACCCCCCCTCTCAGTAATCCAATAGACATACCTATTGATTTCTTGGTGTCGATTCGATTCGCCCATAAGGCATACTTCAGGTGAACGTGCCAAGCCTTCTTATTCTCTGTCAACACTTTTTTTATTATATTCATCAAACTCTTGTTGGATGATTCATCCAACCCATTTCCCTGATGATAATAGGATGTATAATTTCCTAGCACAATGTTATATTTTTGAAAAAAATTTACCATTGCCATAGATTTGAAAGATTGGGCGTTGTCCGTGACTATTTTTTGAGGGAAACCAAATCTCGATAGGATGTTCTCTTCCAAGAATTTTATTACCACCAAATTAGTGGCATTCCGAGTTGGAATGGATTCAACCCATTTCATGAAATAATCGGTAGCAGTTAAAATACATTTATGTTGGGCGCTTGACTATGGGTGGATTTCTCCGATGAAGTCCAGACCCCACTGTTGAAAAGGATCCTTTGTTTTGACTGGGACTAAAGGTAGTGCAGGTAGATTTTTCTTACCAGAGAACATTTGGCAAGGGTTGAAGGCTCTGACCTTGGCATTCACATCAGTAAATAACTTTGGCCAATAATATCCATCTCTTAAAATCTTGTAGGTCGTTTATCTCCAGGAGTGATGTCCTCCACACACTCCTTCGTGAAATTCATTTATGACATTCTCTGTTTCAGGTTTTGTTAAACAACATAGCAAGAAACCTATAGGATATTTCCAGTACAATTGACCTTCAATAATACAGTATTTAATTGCGTGTAGCTTCAACGTTCTTTCTTTGGATGGATTCATGTCACTCGGGCACTAAAGGGTGAGGAGGTATGAAACAATACCGCGATACCAATCAGAGGAAGAAAATTTATCTTCGATCTGGACTGTACGGGTTTGATCATCAAGTTCCTCTATATGTGGGATATATCTGTGTGATTCCAGGTGGTTTATCTAGGATATATCTGTGTGATTCTTCTAACAATTTCTCCAGGCCCTAACCTTTGACTAGCTTGGTTAGTTTTGATTCTAGATCGAACTACTGAATTTTGGCTAACCACCAACCTCTCTTACCATCACTGTCTGGTTGTACCAAGATATCTTTGATAGCGCTTGTTGGCACATAAGAGATTATTTTGGAATGCAGTACATTTGTTCTGAAATATTTGAGAGCTTTCACCATTGTGTAAGCTTGTTTTTCTAGTATATCATATCTCAATTCAGCATCCCTGAGACTTTTACTGAAAAACTCTATCGATTGCTCGAAACCTTCTTCGTTCTTTTGCAGGAGTACCGCTGTGATAGTATGTTCATATGTGAAAGAAAATATCAGGAATTCCTTAGTGTCTTCCGAACTATCTAACACGGGCTCTTCACTTATGGCTTTTTTAACTCGCTCAAATGATGATTTATCTTCGGCAGTCTATTTCATTTCATTGTCTTTCTTCAACATATATGTGATTAGTTTGACAATTTCAACAAAGTTAGGGATAAATCTTCTCAAAACATTTATCTTCCCTAAAAAGGACTGGATTTCTTTCTTATTTCTAGGAATGTTTATTGTGTCAATAGCCTCGACTCACTTGGGGTCGACCTTAATTCCATCCTTTGAAACTATATGACCCAGAAGCTTGCCTTCTTTCATAGAAAAATGAGACTTCTTAGGGTTTAGAGACAAAAAAAAAAAAAATTCATTTCTCGAAGGTTTGTTTGAGATGAACCAGATGTTCTGCATCAGAATTTGAGAACATTGTTAGATCATATAAGTAAATAACAAAAAATTTATCTCTCTCACCGATGAAATCTATATCCATCGCTCTTTGGAAAGTAGCGCCTGCGTTCATCAAACCAAATGGCATTTTATCGTACATGAAAGTTCCCCACAGTGTGGTGAAAAAAGTTTTTTCTTTATCATCTTCGTGGACAACAATTTGGTTGTATCCGGAGAAACCATCGATCATAGACATTTTGTTAGCTCCAACTACTTTTTGCAGGACATGATCCATTTTTGGAAATGGGTAGTTGTCTTTGAGGGATGACTGGTTTAAATTCCTGAAATCTACACAAAGCCTTATTTCTCCACTTTTCTTCTTGATAGGTACTAAATTTTCTACCCATTCAGAATATCTAAGTGGAATGATAATCTTTGTGTCGAGAAGTTTCTTGACTTCCCTTTCTATAACTAGAAAGAGGATAGGATTTATTTGTCTCAGCTTCTACCTAAAAGGTTTGATATTGTGCTTAAAAGGAATCTTATGTTCAATTATAGAGGTATCATAAGTTCTTAGATCATCATAGGACCATGCAAAGATGTCTTTATACTATTTAAGCAGCTCGGAGTACTTATTTTTTACTTGTGCTAGAAGGTATTTAGATATCTTGACCAGTTTAGGATCCTCTTTAGTTCCTATATTACAGTCTTCAACCTCTTCGGGATGAGGTTGTAAGGTAGATTTTAAGGGTATATCATCTTGGTCAAACAATCTCTCTAATGGTATCAGACCTCTGGGGATCCGATTATTCTTAAACACAAGCATTCAGTGATTGGCGATCTTATCCTGGAACTTTTCAAAATCTTCACTTTCTTGCATGATCTAGATAGGATCATTATGATTTTCTTGATCTATATGAGTCTCAGAGAACTCGTCAACCATTTCTATGAATTGTTTAATATGCTCATCATCTTCAAAGACTTTCCAGTGTTGCACATTATTTGGGATCGAAGGTATGTGTCTCATTTCGATATGATACTTTAGCTTTAGGACAGTAGGTGGTACAAATGTCATTGTTACTTTGGCTAAAGAGTTTGCCTGCCGATTTTCCATTCTGGGAATGTAGTGAATGTTAAATGACGAGAAGAAATTCTCTATCAAATCCCAGGCGCAATTTATGTATGACCTTAGCCTTGGATGTTTAGCTTGATATTTCTTGTTTATTTGTTTCACAAGGAGCTCTGCATCACCATAAACTATTAGATGTTCAATTTTTAGCTTCCTAGAAGCCTCTAATTCTAAGACTAGAGCTTCATACTCATAGAAATTATTTGTATAATCAATTTCCCACTGTAGTCTGTATGAAAAGGGGATGACGTACTCATCTCCAAGTGCAACAAATAACACTCCATCCCCTACCCCTTCGTAGGACGATGTGCCATCAAAAAAAAAATTCCATACTCCTCTATTATTTACACTTTTCTTTGTTTTTTCTATTATTTTATTTTCTTTTTCTGTACATTCTTCAAAATCATCATGTATTGATAAAATACAATTTTATACATCCTGATCGACAACATAGACAGAGTAGTTGTTTGGGTTTTTGGGGCCACTTATAGTATATGCCAGTCTAGTCTCTCTGTACAGTCGAGTAAATTGTCCACCAAAAATCGGGATCATAGCGTAAGTCATGTCCAGTTGAAGTGATCCTCCTAATTTCATGCTCCAAGACCTGGATAGAAGCATGTCCTTGCTCATACTTGGCAGGGACGTCAGCAATGACTACATCCATATGGATACTTTTTTCATGAATCTATGAAAGATTCACTACCAAATCTTCGATCATGCCAAGACACTTAACCTTTCTAGAATCAAACGAGTATAAGTATCGATAAGGTCTAGTGATTTCAAGGCCCAATTTTTCCATGATAACTTTAGGAATTAAATTGTGAGAGGCCCCAGAATCTAACATGAAATTGTGAATTAAGTGGTCATGCACAGTTAATGTAATATAAAACAAAGCAACAAAATCCTTAGTATTTTCAATGTGTGGACCAAACATAATCGTAGGTATTTCGTCTTGTAGATTGATCACATCTGCGTGACATTTAGCATCAAAAAAATTTATCATTTTAGCAATCTATTTTTTATAAATTGGATTCTTGGCAAGCTCAACCAGGGGCATGGGGATTTTAATTTTATTTAGTTCATTTTCTAAACTGAAACCTCCAGTCATTTTTTTTATTTCTTTGTTTGGAGCTTATGCTTCAATATTCTCAGTTTTCTTAGTTTGTGTTGCTCTTGTTTCAACTGTTTTTGTTCGGGAAGCTTGTGTTTCAACTAGTGGTTTAGTAACAACTTCTTCATTCGCTTTATTGCTCGATAAAATATTTTTCGGTGGAATATTTGTAGAATTTGTTTCTCTGGGCCTTAAACTGTACTTTTGTTGAAGTTCAGCCATTATGTAGTCGGTGATTCCTTGATATGCAGACTCTCCCAGATTATTTATACTTTTCTCATTATTAAACAGGGATTCTAGGTCTAGAGATCTTTCATAATCATGTCTAATTAAATGAGGCTCTTTGTCGTCATCACTAAGTTTGTTTATATCCTCTTCTAACCCCTCATAATTTTGCATATCATTCATTTGCATCAAATTTTCCATTTTAAACGGAGATTGGATTTTTTGATCTTCATTTTTTACTTTTCTTTGTTGCATCTAAGGGTTCGGGTTTCTCCTGAAGTGATTTCTAGTGAATGGATCAGGTTGGCTTGTTGCACAAAGTTGCAAGTAGTCAACTCTCCCTGGTGTATCATGAAAAGGGACTAATCGCCTCTCATGGATCCTTGAAATCTGGCGATGGTGAGTTTACCAATCACCTGTGGGTTTTGGTGTAATGGCAGTCATACTTCCAACAATTGGTATCAGAGCTAGAGGTCACGATTTTGATACACACTCAGATCGCACTGAGGGGGATATTGTTGCACGAAATTGCAAGTAGTCAGCGCTCCCCAGTGTATCGTGACAAGGGACTAATCGCATCTCGTGGATCCTTGAAATATGGCGGTGGTGATTTTACCAATCACCTGCGCGTTTTGGTGTAACGGCAGTCGTACTTCCAACATGGCTTGTTTATTTCTATCTGTTACACACCAAAATTAATCACTTCAATAGTGTCACAAATGTCGTCATTACTAGTGTTGTAAGTGTCGCATCTTGTCCGCAAGTGTCGCATCTTGACCACAAGTGTTGCAAGTGTCACAAACATCATACTGCCACCTTGCATATGTCATGCCTCTAACAACATCATAAGAACACTTAAGACACCTCAAAGACTAGTTTGGAAGAAGAGAAATCAGTTGACAAGGAGTACAAACCTTTTTCCATTGAAAGAACCACTAAAAAATGAATTTTGGAGAGGAGCGCTCCCCTACCCATTGTCAGGGAGTGTTGGCGCTCCCTGGGCCTCTTTGCGGGAGTGTTTGAGCACCCTGTGCACCCTTTTGGGGGAGCGATACCCTTTTTTTAGGAAATTCTGGGTTTGTTGAGGCAAATAAGGGAAGAATCCCTCAATTCCTGAAGGTATTTGGATTCTAATAGATGGGCATGGCATGATCTTAGGGAAGATCCTCAACTAAAGGAGAGGAATCCTCAACTTATCCCAAAGATCTCTCAAGTGATTGGGCCTCTCCAAGGTTATATAAGGAGGCCTTCTCATGGTGAAAGGTACAATGGAGATTGAGAATTGCATCAAACTTATGATCTCATGAGTGATATTTCATCAAAGCAATCAGTGGAGATTGATTGAGCAAAGGGGTTGGACAAGGAGAAATGGAAGAAGCTGTTGCACCTTCATTCAAAGGATTGTAAGTACTTTTACTTGTTCTCATTAATAATCAATGATTGGCCTATTTCTTTCAAACTTATGTTTGTTTCATATGATTTTGTCTGTAGTAGATGGATCTATGATTGAGCTAATCTCAGTATAGTAGGAAGTCCATTGTATCTTTTTTTTTCCTACAAGACCTATCAGGGAGCTCAGGATCGAAGCTCAGCCAGGACTTTGCAAGGACAAACTTCGTTGATAGGGTACATATCTTTCTCCTTCTCTTTTATTTATTAGTTTGATTAGATCTAAAAGGAATTCAGTGTCCATGCTAAGCACTTTTCTGCCTTGGCCTTAGGATTCTAGAGAACAAGAGGGAATCCACTTGTCCACAGGGGGATTCACCTACAACAGAAATTAGCGACTCCACGGGGGAGGATCTATGGTTTTTGTTTCCATTCCCAGATCTTGTTTTGGCCCTTTTCCCACTCATTTGACCTTTTCCATATTGTATTTTTTATTCTTAGATTGGTTCAATTGCCTCTTTATGTCATCATGATCACCCTGATTGACTGAATTTTCTTGGTTTTTTTAGTTTCTGGGAATTTTTCTAAGCTTTTGTAGTAGAGAGCCAACACTCCCTAGTGGTCTTACATAGAGTGTTGGAGCGCTCTGGTACCCCTTACACCAGAGCGCTATCCCATTTTCAGTGAAAATCATCTAGGTTTTCAATTCCTGAAGTTCAGTTTTGCCTTTTTGCACTTGCTTAGGGTCTCATACTCTCAGTCCATCTTGGTATTGGCTTTTAAACACCTTATTTATGAGAATTCATCCTCTTTTGTTTGGGATTTTGACATTTTATTTCCTTGCCTTGAAGCCACTCTTTGTCTTTGTTGACCTAGAGTTAACTTGTTTTTTTCTTCTCCTTTATCTGACTAAGTGAAAACTTTTGTGAGGAAATCTAAAGGTCTTTGAACCTTTTCATTTGATCTTTGAGGTTAAATTTACATCATTTCTCTTTTCTTTGAGGTTTTTTGGTTCTTGTTTGCAATTTGGTTATCTTTGTCCTTCTTGTCTATTTCACGACAAGAGTGTGTCTTTTGTTTTGTGTGAGGTTTTCTTCTGATTGTTTGATCCTGAAGTCTGATTGACATTTAGAAGTTTTACATCTGATTATCATTCGCATATAAGAAAAAGGACATATTTTAGTGATTGGTTTGGATATTAGAAGGAATTTCTGAAATTTTTAGCATTGCATTGGATTTGATTGAGAAACACTTGTATGAGGACATTGCATTTTAGTGTTTGATAGTGAAAATAACTTTATCTCTTTCCCTTAAATAGGTATTCATCGAAAGACAAGACTGCTTATCATATTCTTGTGCATTTTTGGGAGTTGAGTCATCATACCATCATTTTCATTGTCATACACCCTTTGAGTAAAGAACAACTACAAAATGAACGCTAATTAAAAATTATCTAGAACATTTTGTTTTAAGGATCTTCCACCAACATTAGACCAGGATTAGCACTTTGGATTAGGCTGTGAGTACAACTCTCCAATTTTTTTCAAAACAAACATTAGCATCCTGAGATAGGGAGAGTCAAATCCAATTGTCGTATAGGATTTCTGGGATCCCCCTCTCACACAGGGGTTACGCACGAGGTCGCATTCGGGTGAATTACGGAGATTATCCCTCTGTGGTTTAACTATTTGTAGTTGTCGGATCATATATTGGGGGTCACTTGAGGGTATACACATGATTATGTGTGGGAGTCTCTCGAGTTGATTTCGAACTTGTTATCCTGCCCATATGTTTGGATCAGACTGTCGACTATACCCGCCCAAGGGCTGACTGTGAGTTGGTGTCCTTAGTTTCCATAATCCTTAGGTACTTACACGAGGTGACGGTGAAGGGAAGTCTCACCGTACCTAGAACAAACATTGGTCAAACTCACTCGGGCTCCTTGGAGGGTAAATCCACAATTACTACGTGGAAGCTTTCACCAAGGTGACAATCCATTAAGCAGGTCGCCACTATAATTGTTCCACCATATCCTAGCCCCTTCTTGACTTGATCACGTGACGTTGGATTTCATCACCAACTAGTACGATCATCGAGAGAAGTCTTGCTTGCTTGGTTTTGATTCCTATATTTTATTAGCATATATTGTTTCTTTTTGTTAGTTGGCCCTAGATTTTCAGCATATACTATTATTCTCCAAAATTGAGCCTGTAGATGATAAAGGTCTTCATCGATCCTGTAGGATGCAAGGGCTGCCTCTGGAAGGCTACCAACCCTTACCTCCTAACCCTCTAGAAGAAAACTACCATGGAGAGGTAGAAAATCAATATGAAGTTGATAGTGTTGTTACTCCTCCGTTAGACAATTCAGAAGGCACTTTGGTTATGGTTGAGAATCCCACTCCTCGCACTACATATGTGTTGGTAACCCCTCTTGAACCACATTTTCTTCGTTTACACTCCCTTGGGAACGTCATAGAGGAAAAGGTCCCAAAGTTACCTAAGAGAGATTTTACCAAAACATATATGGGATCCACAGAACCAGCCTTTAGTGATGAGTATAGGACTCTTGTTCATCCTACCACTATAGTAGATACAAATCCCACACATGCTCATTCTGTATGGAGGACTTCATTAGGACATGATCTCTATGAGAATTTTGAATCCTTTCGACAACCCTTTAATCCTCATGACCCTCTTGTTGAAAGTGGACCATATGGTCAAATGATGAATCACCCCATCGATCAGGTCATTAACCCTACTGTTACATCAACACAATTCTATCCTAATGTTGGACTCATCACCTCTACTCATTCCCAAGGCACTTTGATCCCTACCCCCACTGTTACAAACTTTCACTCTACAGCTCCACATGTTCCGCACGATCTTGCTAGGACATATTTTCACCCGAGAATGCAGACCCTTGCCAACCAAATACATCTGACTGGAGGGAAACCACCATCTAGCAGAACTTTCCCTCTTGGAAGACCATCATCCTATGCCAGGCCTATCCCTCCTGAGGGACAACCCCCTTTTCATGTTCTTCCTGAAGGGCAACCTCCCTTTGTCAGTCATACCCCGGTCATTAATCCACCGCTGGTATGGGGGAAACCTTCGTCTGTTGCAAACCCTTCACAATCCTGGGGAGTATCTTTCAGAGGCACGTTTACCCAACCCCATGTTGGGCGGCACTCATATCATAACCCATAAGGAGGAGTATCAAATCCTATTCCTTCCGGACCATCTTATGGACAACCTTATCTAAGCGGCATCCCAAACACCACCTGAAGTCCTCAGGGACAACAACCTTATCCTCCTCATGGGTCTAATGTGTATCTGCCTTTTGTATCTACTCCTTACCCTCCTCAAGGGAAAAATGTTTATCCTCCTTATGGGCAAGCAAATCACCCAACTTATAATGCTCAGAACCCACCAGTTTATGCAAATGTTTCTCAACCATCATCAAATCTTGTTTATCCTAGTCAGCAACAACCGTATGTAGGAGGACCTACTCGTTACAAATATCCACCTAACCCATTTTATGGTCCTACTGGCGTTCCTATGCCACACCAGTATCATCTAAAAATTAACTGACATCTACCTTTCCTTGCGACTCTGGATTTCCTAGACTTGTCTCGGTTAACTAATAATCCTATTTTTCATTCACCGGTTTGGCCATTTATTCCAGCTAAACTTGCTTCTGATATTCCAAAATTTGACGAAAAATCTGGCAAAGATCCAAATAACCATGTGATTAATTTCCATTTGTGGTGTTGATCAAACTCCCTCATGGATGATTCTATATGTTTGTGTATTTTCTAGCGAACACTTACTAGCTCTGCAACAAAGTGGTATATTGAACTACCACGTGCTTCTTTTCATGATTTCAAATCCCTTCCCATGTCTTTCCTCATGTTCTTTCAACTACCTATTCGCTACGAGATGGGTACTAAACTCTTGACCTCTCTTCATCAAACTGACTCCGTGCATATCTCTGACCATATTCATGAGTGGAGAGGACGAAGAAGAATGATCAAGGTAATCATTTCTGACATATTATTGGTAGAATGGTTTACTAAATCACTTTTACCCCCGATCGCTCGTGATGTCGCTATGGGTGGCGCAGTCACCAAGGAAGAAAACATTTCTCGGGCTCAGTACTTAGATTTGGTTTATTCCCAATATGGTACTTTGTATTATTTGCTTCCAAATGTTGATCGAGCTAATACCGATCCATCCAAGACGTCATCCTCCTCTCATGAGGACGGTGTTATCGGTTCAATCAAAACTCAATCTACTTCCCAGTCAACCACACTCTCCTCTACCTCTCCTCAAGCTCAAATTTCTGAGGTGAATGCAGTTCAATCTACCCCTTCACAACAATCCGAAGGTAAGAAGATGACAAAAAATAAATCAAAAAATACCAATAACAATGAACAATCAAAAAATCAAAATCAAACACCTGCTACCGAAAAGAAACCACATCGTAAACTGAAATTCTCGTGTATCATTTGTGGTGACAATCACTACACTCAAGACCATCCACATCGCAATGAAGTGGCCAAAATTTTCCAGGGAAATTCACAACCCGTTGTGCTTACTCAGCCTTTTCCATAGTAGAAATCCATGGTTGCTCAAACCCCCTCTCCTGGGGGAAGTTCCAGCCATCCTCATGATGAGGCCTCGACGAGTGCACATATTTATATGTTTAATGGGATTAATTTTAACACTCTCTCTAATACATACAACACACTAGGTAACCCTAACAAAGGAAAAGTCACTAACGGTACCGGTACTTTACCGGATCCATCACCGTTCTTCGTTAGTCCTCCATCGGTTAATCCTCCGTGCGGACCACTTCAGATTGAGAAACCTATGTTTGACTATATCTTACACCCTCCTAAGAGCACTATCCATAAATCTACCTTTAATCCTAGTTCACGTGCCACTCAGAACTACAACATTGTTGAAGATTTGGCTCAAGCATTGTGTGTTATGTCTGTGTTAGAAGTTCTACAACACTACCCCAGTCAACGTAGAATGCTCTTGGCCACTATTGGAGTTGTTGATCCTAAGTCATCCAACCATATCATGTTTAACCTGGACAATTATACATATCGACTCTCCCACCAACTTGCTTTTCAAGTTGATGTTGTTGTTCACAATCAACAAATCCACCGAACTATTCTGGATGAGGGAGCCTCAACTTGTGTCATGTCTTTAGCATGTTGGAAAGGTTTAAAATCACCTACACTTAACAAATTCCCAATGATGTTATGCACCTTAGATGGGCAAGGTTTTCATCCCCATGGGATTTTACAGTCCTTACCCATCCAATTGGGTGGAAAAACCGACATTGTTGATGTCGAGGTGGTAGATGATCCCCTTGATTACAACTTATTATTGGAAGAAGTTGGTTTTATGCTATGACTATCCTTGCCTCGTCGGTGTTTCGATGTGTACAATTTCCTCATCAGGGAAAAATTAGCACTGTTGATCAGTTAGATTTATGCATGACCGATGCTCGTGCTCCTGCTACCAACAACATTCTTGGGAGACCACAAGATCACGTATGAAAGCATTGGTGTTGGCTTACTGAAAGATTCTAGCCTTGTGGGTACCTTCCCTACACCACTTCCACCAACTACACATCATATTGCCACCATCGATATGATTTTGATCGTGGCTTATCAATCTTTGGAATCATCTGGCCCTTGGATTGTACCTAGTCTATTGGAATTCGATGCACTAGGTGACACCGTGCCACTTAGTCCAGCCGAAACATCATACGTTTCTATCCAATCCACTTCTCCCTCTTCTGATGACCAACATCTATTGGCACCCAACAATTATTCGATGCCATCACGATTAAGTTCCTTGTCATCTGCAATCGACTACATTTCCCCAATTTTTCCCTTGGATGAATCTATTATGGAAATTTTGGGTATTGACGAGCTACCTCGGGATGATAACCATCATCGATCCTCTTTTCTCCCCCCTCATAAAGAAATTTGGGTAGAAATACAGTCTATCTCCCCTCCCGATGTTGATTTTCCATTGTCTCCCATGCCTTCGATTTTCGATGATTTGGATTCGGTAGTTGACCTGGTGATATCTTCGGTAGGGTTATTGAAGCTTGATCTCCTTACCCTTGTCAATACCCTCAACATGTGTTCCTTCTAGAGTGATTTTCTTCCATCCAGTGAAGATCTCTTGGAAGCCATGACCAATTTTTGTCCCTTGGCATGGTGTCCTTCCAGAGCGTTATTCTCTTGGAAGCCATGATTAAGAAGAGTCTACGAGCATAGCTTTTCTTCTCTATGGAAAGCTTATTAAAAAATAAAGCAGAGGTCACGAGCATAGTTTCTCTTCTCTATAGCAAGCTCATTAAAAAATGAAACAAAATATTTGAGCATAGTTTTTCCTCTCTGTAGCAAGATCATTAAAAAATGAAACAACAATATGGGGATTGAACCCAGAGCCCTGAGCATAGTTCTTTTTCTATGTCAATATCATTAAAAAATGAAACAGTCACCTCTCTTGAACCTTCATTTCATCCACTCTTATCTTTTTTCTCCATCTAGTAGAGAAATTGGTGACAACCTCATAGTCGGTGAATGAATTAAATCTTAGAGGGCATGTCTCCAGCCTTTGATGATCATTCTGGAGTTAAATCACTAGCTTTCAAGCTACCTTTGATGATCATTCTAGAGTTAAATCACTAGCTTTCAAGCTGGGGGCATACCGAGTTGAGTCTTTTTTCTTTCTCGTGCTCGTAAATACATGAGAGTGCAACCGAGTAAACTTTAATCTCTTTTTCGGACCCGCATGAATATACGAAAAAGGAACCCCCTGGAGTCGTATTTGATCTCTTTTCAAACTCTCTAAACATGAAAATATTGTCGAGTGATATTGCTTCCTTTCCCACTCATTAAAAGGTTTGAAAGGGCATCTTTTGAGTGATAATTTATCTCTTTTTCAGCCTCGTAAGACTAATATTACGAAAAAGGACAACATTGGATTCGTCTTTAAGTTGTTTTCAGACTCTCTAAATATAAACAACCACCGAGTTTACCTTCTCTAGACTCGTTAAACAATCATACATTGAAGGGCCCATACGAGACCGAACCCTTACTTCTTCCAGTTCACTAAACAAATGAAGAGGGAATTACCAAAGGTGAGTCATATCGAGCATGTGTTACCCTCCTAGAGCTCGTTAAATTAAAAAAAGAGGTACTTGTCTATCTGGATGGGGGAAAAATTGAAAGAAGCAAGCCAAGCAGTTTTTTAGAACACCACCAGTAACTCTTACGGTCGCCCTTGAACACGATACTTTGTCTTTGCATGCATTTTAATCCGCTAAACCTCTGCACTGAGCCATTCCTTTGAGTTTATTTTACTCCTTTGTGTCACCTGACGAAAGTCACAACATCCACTGCATTATCAAGTTTTGGTCCACGTCAAGTTTTTGTTGTTGTGCCTCAGTTTTCAAGGGAAGTATTTGCCTCAAGAGTCAGCCATCACAAATATCCGGTTTCAATACCTGTGTCATTCCATGTTCATTTGATATACCAATTACATATTTGTGTCAGTTTCGTGTCATTGATAGGGGATACATCAAGACCCTCCCTCGACATGTCTGTTCCTGTCGACATCAACACATTATCCAGGAACTAGACTTAGAAACTAGTTAGTACCTTGGGACCTACATGCCTCAATGGCAGGCCTCCTCACATCCGACAGTGGGTTTACATCATTGACTCATGATCGGATGATTCCATGGACGTTCAACTTCAGCTCATCTATTAAAATTAGTTGGAATGTACTAGAGTACCTTGGGAATCATTGACATCAATGGTGATCTCCCTCGTGCTTGTTAACGGTTTAACTCATTGACTGGTAATCAAGTGGTTTCTGCCATGTTTGACATCAGGACATATATTCACATGGTTAGATTCGTACTACATTAGGATCGGTAAGAAGACCCTAGGTTGAGTTTTCACTCTTATGCATACTTTGCCCAGGTTGCGAAGGAGTTCTTTTGAACTATGACATATATATTGTTACATAGATCCACTTTGTATTGGTCATGGCTATGTCTTGTCATCTCATATATCCACTGTGTATTCTCCATGGCTACGATCAGTTCAGGTCATACGAGTATAAATCCACATTGTATATGCAGTGGCTATACCATTTTGTCAATATAATTATGGATTCGCAGTGTATTTTATGGTGGCCATACCTAAAAGGTCTTTATCACTCAAGCATAGGTATGTCTGCCTTGGGTTTGAAACATGTCATAATATTTGTTTGATGGTTGTGTGAAGATTTTTCCAGTTTCTCTACGTCCATACCCTTGCTCGAAAAAGTCTACAAAGTACTTTAGTCATCATCGTATTCTAACTTCATACTTTGGGGGGCAATCTGTTACACACCAAAATTACTCACTTCAATAGTGTCATAAGTGTTGTCATTACTAGTGTTGTAAGTGTCACATCTTGTCCGCAAGTGTCACATCTTGACCACAAGTGTTGCAAGTGTCACAAACAACATACTGCCACCTTGCCTATGTCGTGCCTCTAACGACATCACAAGAACACTTAAGACACCTCAAAGGCTAGTTTGGAAGAAGATAAATCAGTTGACAGGGAGTAGAAACCTTTTTCCATTGAAAGAACCACTAAAAAATGAATTTTGGAGAGGATCTCTCCCCTACCCACTGTCAGGGAGTGTTGGCACTCCCTGAGCCTCTTTGGGGGAGTGTTTGAGCACCCTGTGCACCCTTTTGGGTGAGCACTGCCCTTTTTTTAGAAAATTATGGGTTTGTTGAGGCAAATAAGGGAAGAATCCCTCAATTCCTGAAGGTAGTTGGATTCGAATAGATGGTCAAGGCATGATATTAGGGAAGATCCTCAACTGAAAGAGAGGAATCCTCAACTTATCCCAAAGATCTCTCAAGTGGTTGGACCTCTCCAAGGTTATATAAGGAGGACTTCGCATGGTGAAAGGTACAATGGAAATTGAGAATTACATCAAACTTATGATCTCATGAGTGAGATTTCATCAAAGCAATCAGTGGAGATTGATTGAGCAAAGGGGTTGGAAAAGGAGAACTGGAAGAAGCTGTTGCACCTTCATTCAAAGTATTGTAATCACTTTTACTTTTTCTCATTAATAATCAATGCTTGGCCTATTTATTTCAAACTTATGTTTGCTCCATATGAGTTTGTCTGCAGTAGATGGATCTATGATTGAGATAATCTCAGTAGAGTAGGAATTCCATTATATATTTTTTTTTCCTATAGGACCTATCAGGGAGCTCAGGATCGAAGCTCAGCCAGGACTTTGCAAGGACAAATGTTGCTAATAAGGTACATATATTTCTCCTTCTCTTTCATTTATTAGTTCGAATAGATCTAAAAGGAAGTCAGTGTCCATGTTAAGCACTTTTTTGTCTTGGCCTTAGGATTCTAGAGACTAAGAGGGAATCCACTTGTCCACAAGGGGATTCACCTACAACACCATCCTAGATATTTCGTTCAAAAAATATTTGATTATCTTAGCCATATCATCCATGTTTTTCTTACGTGGACTTCCCTGATCTGGAGGGTCCTACTTGTTCCCTGAAACATTTAGGTTCCTTGGTTCTTGTCTTATCCTTAGCTTTTAATTTACCCGATGCCATCATATTTGATTCAATTTCTATGGCATCATCTTTCCTTCCTACCAGAGTGGTAGACCTTCTTTCTCTTAAGATTAGGGAAAAGTTGGGCTCGAAATCCCCTGTGAAAGTTACCTTTGTTGCAGGTTGAGAGGGTTTAACTTTGGCTGGGATATTTTGATATAATTTGTTGAACCTATGAGTAAATTCGAGAACTGACTCAGAGTTCCTTTTTCTTAGAGCCCTGAATTTAGTCAAATAATACAGATGGTCTTTATTTTCTCCCCACTGTCTTAAAAATGTGTTTTCTAGATCATCATATGACCATAGGGATCCTACCGGAAGTCCTCGAAACCATATTCTTACTTGTCCTTCGAAATTTTTCACTAAAATACTTTATTAAACATCTTCATGATCAATGCCAAGGATATCAGTGAACTGATCGAAAAAGGTTATGTTCTCTGTTGCGATTAAATCCCCTTCTCTCAATAAATTTTGGTAAGTTCTTCATATAATTTTCAGGCAAATCATGCAGGACAACAGGGAGGACCAAGGGAGTGTATATGGCCATTACCTTGGGAAAAATTCTAGGAGGTGGGGGTTTTCCTTGACCTTTTCCACTTGCTCCTCCACTTCTAGCACCACATCCTCCAGCAGCAGCCATTGGAAGTCTAGGGGATGGACTTTGGGAGAAAATAGGGTTTTCAAAAACTTTGAGGGACCAAAGTGATGACCTTTCAAATTCTTCGGGATGAGGTGAATGAAACTCCGGAAAAAGGTCGTTAGAAGATGAAAAGTCTAGAAGAGGAGGAAAAGGAAAGTGTGGACTGGTTTCTTCAAACTTACAAGATGTATAAATAGGAGACCCGATAAGGGATGAATCAGGGTATAAAATCTTATCCTCGGGGTTTTGGAGAACTGAAACTTTTACTTCAGGCAAGGATAAGGTAGACAGAAAATTAACGACATCGGGTATAGAAAGAGATCTTTCGTTCTGGCCTTTAGGAGTACCAGTCGAGTCAATATCAATCTTTACTTTGGGTGCAATTTCCTCCGGGCTCTCAAACCTAACCTCAGGTTTACTAGTTGATGTCTCCGCAGAGGGTGCTTGTTTAAAATTATGCTCAGGGGTTAATTCCTCAACCAGAATCTTAGTATTGACTTGTGCAACTTTGGGTTGGTATATTTTACCTGCCGATGCAGTAGTTTATTTGAGGTATCCCTTTGGTTTCAACAACCTTTCGGGATCTAATACAGGTGTGGTTTTCTTATCATCTAGGTTCTTTCTGGTATTCTTTCGACCGAATGCTAGTTTATCAGTGGTGGAGTCACCAAGTGAAAGATAAAATAGCCTTACTTGTTATTCAATCTTTGTTCACTATCAAAGATAGAATCTTACCTTGTCATTTTCCCAAGGAAAAATAACTTTGTTTATCCTTCCCCGACAATGGCACCAAAAATATGTTGGTCCTAAGATTAAACTTAAGGCTCAAAGAGTAATGTCAGGCATCAGGAAATTTTAAAGAGAGTGTTTTTAAAAGTGTGTTTTCTACCTTAGTAATATGAGAAAAAAACCTTAAATGAAATTAACAGTATGGCAGAACAAAGGTCGTATTTCGTGTCTAAGTCAAAATTGCAATATTGAATGGTGTGAGAGAAAACTACAAAACTATAAAACAAAGCAAGGCATCAATTATTGAAGAGTCTCACCTTGTTGCAGTGGAAGAAAATAGATAGTGTAACCTTGAATAAAGAATAAGATACAGTAATCCACACAGATCGCAGGTCTTGATTTACTCACAGTAAATGTAGAGGAAAAACTGCTTACTTAAAAAATTACTGATGAAATACGATTACAGTAGTTGTTGTACTAAATTGAAATCAAAAAATTATCAAGGATGCATAAAGAAATGTCGAGATATGGAAAAACAGAAGAAACACATAACCCAAACTAAACAAAATTTGGAATCTTTGTATGCACTTGTATTAATAGTCAATAAGGAGAGTTTTATCTATTACAATCGGCAAGAAGAAGCCTTTTGATAGATATTGAATCTATGTATTTATACAAACTGTCTCAACTCAAATGGTTGGACTTCTTATAATTAAAAATAGTGAATATTTTTTAATAAGGCAACAAAATGTAAAATCTGTAGAGCTCCACTAGCATTTTCCTCTTTCTCTTCGTCTGTTGGAAGAAACATTTATTTTCCTCATTCTTTAGCCCAGATAAAGCTATCGTCTGATATTCTTGATGATTTGGCATTCATTTCTGGCCTTTTTTGTTTGTTGCCATCTGTCCCTCAAATATGTGAATAACATGTGCATGTTCCCTCACTTGTTTCCGGATGTACTTGTTTTCCCATATTCAACACATTGGATGCATTTACTCAATAATTACACCACTAACCTTGAAGGCTCAGTTGCTTCCTTCACCTCGAAAGTGTATAACTTCCTCTCTACCTAAGGCAGTTTTTCTTGTATCCTTTTCGCTCCTTGACATGTGACCTGTAACTATAAGATTGGTTTTACTATCTATTTATTTATTTCAAGGAGATCAATGTGGTTTATTTTCTGGATGGTCGTTAGAGATTCTTATTTGCTTGTTCTATAATTATACTATTTCTTTTCTATATCAATTTGACCCAGGGATTCAGAGATAGCATTTCCTTCAAAATAAATTAGTCCTTTGTCTAGTGAAGACAACGCTTCTATACAAGCTTCATTTACCTCTCTAGCAAGTCTTTTTCTTTCTGCTAGATTTGTTTCCCAGGCCTTTAAAGCCATATCACCTTTTATTTGCTTTGAAAGAGAAATTTGATGAACATCTGAGACATCATCCTTTGGTACCAATAAAATGACCTCTTGAAACTTAACTCGAGTTGAGCGAGCTTCTCTTTCTTTAATATAGATATATTTTAGAGTGAGGTCTACTTCCTGGTAGCATTTCTAGATGGCATCGACCTTCATGAAGAGATCTTGTTGGGCTATTTCTAGTTTTTCATTTACCTCCAGTGCTTGAGTCTAAAAAGTTGATATCTCTACTGATGTACTTTTAGTCAAGTCTAACCTGGCTTGCAATTTCTTTATTAACTCTTCTTGTTGAGTGACCAATCCTCTTTTTTCCTATGAATTCAGATGGAGCTCTTCAAGGTTAGCTTGCAACCATTGAATTTGATGTCTGTCATAAGCTCTGATCTGTTCAAAACAGTGGTTCATATTATTCTTCACATTCTATTCCATGGTCATTATTTGGTCTTGCAACTTCCCTACCAACAAGTCCTTCTGTTTTAGTTGCTCGGCTAAATTTTCTACAGACCATTGATTAGCAATGGAAAAAGTGCCCAATGAACCTGCAACTTCCTTTGTGAATTTTGTATCATCTCAATTATGTCCATCGTACACCATTCTTTTCCTTTTTACTGTTACTTCATCTTTCTAATGTGTTTCTCGTTTAACGATGGCCCTCCATTTCTTGTTGAAGAAGAAGTCTGAAGGAGGCATCTCTTCGAGTGAAATTGGGGTGAGATCACTTATAAAAATGACTTCGGAATTAGGATTTTTGAAACTTGACTGCAACGGTGTCATTGAAGTAATAGGGATACCTATCTCCATGGACGGTTGTTGTTCATCCATATGAGCAGCATATGTGGTTGGTGTAGAAGGAGATGTATCATGCCCTTGCTTTAGGAAATCTTCGAGATGCGTTGTTTCTTGAGGGCCTAATGGATTTGATAACGAAGCTTTTAATTCATGCATTACAACTTCAGTGTTCTTTGGATTTCCCTCAGTATCATTTTTTCCAGAGGTCTATGTCTCAAAAACCAGAGGTACAGTTTCCTGTGTAGACGAAATGGCTATTGATTCTCCTTGTAGTACTTTCAGCAAGTTGTTTCATCTATGCCTTTGAAAACTGAATAAACTGGCCTATTAATCTGGGGAAAAGCTTTGGACTCTATTTAGTACCTCCTCATAAGACCTGATTCCCATGAATATTTCATCATGTGGGGAGATTTCATGAACATATCTCTTCAGGTTGTATTGGGCCAGGTGGTTTTCCAAGATTTTATGTGGGTTGTGCCTTTTAAACTCAATGTCAACCAACTTGAAATCCTCCAGAGCTACAGCCTCCACCTTTGAGTGACCAAAGTCTAAAATTGAAAACATACCAACCTGGAGAGGGAAGGTAGGCCATGCCTTTTTCTGGGCTTCTTTCAGCTCCTTGTTGATGCCCCCTGTCATTGTTTGATAAGCTACTTCTCGAAATACTAGTCGGTCTAGTAAAAACCTCAGGAGGGCATGGGGAGGGACCGAGCATCCAAAACCTTGTTGTAAGAGAAGTTTTTGTCGATGAACTAATCTACTATTTTTCGTATATTTCCCATTATTCTGTTTGAAATTCGGGGAGGAGGGAAACCATATAAATCTATATGAACGGGCACCACTACATGGTGGCATATTTCGTAGAATAAATCTTTGGCCTTGTCTTCCTAAAGCTTAGAGTGATAGAATTGAATAGGTTCAGTGTTGGTCAGGGTCCAACTCCAGTTCATCATTGGAAAAGGGGTTATGAAGCAAGAAACATCCATGATATATGCGAACATATAGAAAGGGGCGTGTTGCCCCTTTGAATTCACCAATTTGTATTTCGTGATTTTTTTAGCCAAGTTTTCTAATAAAATTTTGGCCCAATTAGAAGTGAATCCCTTGGCCACCTCATGCATAATTGACACCCATGCCACCAAGAAATGAGTGGAACTTTTCTTCCTGAATATCCTACAAAGCATCATAGCTACATAAATCATAATAGTATCCAACGACGTTGTGGCATAAATGCCATGAGCGTCGGCTCTGAATCTATCTGGGTGCCCCCACCAGGACTTGATTATATCATGATAGCTTTTATCATATTATATACACTCATGTTTCTCAAACTCTAGCATGAATGCAGCGTTGTAATTATATTTAAAATCATTGGATAGCTTATACATTACTTGTATGTGTTCTGGTCGGAAAGACCCAACAACAACCTTTTGAGAGTTGAAAATGCTCCTGGTTTGGACGTCGACGTTTTCCAGGGCCTAGCTTATCATGTCATTATACGGCATGAGCCTCGGTCGTGCAGCTATCTTGTGAAGCTCGGACTAGGCTATAATTTTGAGTTTAGCTTCATGAGTATTGTCCACTTCGTTATCGGAATCTTCTGGGAAATTTATAACCTCATGTTCCAGAACCTCGAACACATGTGTCCAAGATCTAACTAAGTCTATATCTCACGATGTAGTGTCTGACAAAACATCCGCATTCAGATTTGAATCTTCACTAGCTCCATCATTCTTCTTAATCATCTTGCATGGTTCCATGATAACGAAAATAGAACAAGGATACCCGTTGCAAAGGAAATTGTGTGAGCTTCTTACTTAGATAAAACTTACTACTTTGCAGAAGATGAAAATGAAACTCAAAATCAAGCATTTTTATTCACTTCAGGTGCCTTGATTCGAGTATACCTTTACTGAAAGAAAATTTATGATATTTAATGGGAAAGTATACCTGACGATCCGCAAGCTATGTTCAAAATCATTTTCGTCGATTTGTGATAAATGCCATTAATATTCGATGGTTCATGTTTCGGGGGTTTTGGATGAAACAAAGTTGAAATTTCCCGAATCACAAATCCGTGAAAAGTTAATTATGAGATAATCCCTTTTAAAAATTAATTAATCATGTTTAACTTCAAGTTCTTCGGGTATTCAGACTTCGGGGTTTTTAAATGTAGCTCGATAAGAAATCCCTGAGACCCAAAATTGCAAAATGACTAATTATCTGATAATCTCTTTTAAGTTTTAATTAATCACATTTTATTTCAAGTGCTTCAAAAATTCGGACTTCAGATATTTTAGGATGTGACGAAAGGTAAATGTCTAAACTCTGAAGTGCGAATTTGTTAGCTTTCTTTTAAACAAGATTAACTTAATTAATTAAGATTTAATACTTCGGTATTTTAGTGCTTCGTGGATTTGCGAATTAGATTTTTGTTATATTTCTGAAGAGTCACCTCCCGTAGTGACGTGTCGGAGATGATGTCATTCTTGATGATGTGTTGAGAACAGGGGGTGGCACGTGTTACTTAGAATCGTATGAATTTTCAAACGAAAACCTTAGAAATGGATGCCACGTGTCAACCCAAGGAAGACTCAAAAACACACGTGTACTATGACTCATGTCATTTAAAGGTTTATGAAAAGTGAGGAATGAACACTTTCGAGTTTCGGGTCTTTTACAGTTAAGACTTCTCAAAACACGCAAATCTTTGGAGTGACCTTTAGTTATTTGACTCTTTAACAATTAGGTGGATCCAAAACTCTAGGAGAAGTAGGATTGTTCGATCAAACGTGGAAACTTCATCAATGGTGGATATCATGTGCACCTTATTACCAATTAACCAGAAATAAATTTGATTTGAATTTCAAAAGTTAATTTCTTGAGTTACCACTTTGGGAAAGATTATATTTTCATGAAGTGGAGAATGCAAAGCTCAAAGTTTAGGATTATATATGTTCCAACAGATAGCATGAAACCACCTGCAATCGTTCTAGCCTTCAATTCCCCTTTGTCATCCAACAGTAGCAGAATCTGCAACGTCTGTCTGGACTAGGAGTTTTTGCAGTGCTGAACTAGGAGAAGAATTCAAATATTTGATAAAACAATTAGACATCTTTAATGACCAAATCTCAATTATTTCCTTTTAAAACATGGATGTTGAAAACAATGAGATCTTCTGACACCAGCTTCATAAATGCAATAATGATAAAAGAGGAAAGGTGTAGTCAAGATGCGCTACGAAAACTCCTGATGAGTTGGCAGTTTACTAGAAGGAGTTTGATTTGACCTTATAATAGGTATAGGTATAGAGTGGAGGGGTTTAAGCGCATAGTGGAGGTAGTGACATGTCAGAGTAGTGGTGGGTCGTGGCATGGGGGTGATGGTGATGGTTGTCTAATAATGTGATGATATGAAGGTATAAACAAAAGAAAATGAACTAAGGGTACAAACCATAGGCATGAGCCAAATGTGTGGGCCTACCTCCAACCTTTCATTTATTTTGAGCTAATACCTAAGAAAACCATAAGGAGAAAATCAAAAGCAAACTTAAAAAGACTAATAGATAAAAAATTAAAAACCTAAGGATGAATTTGACCAATGACAAATTCATGTGATAACAAGACTAAATTTATGAAAAAGGATGAAGGACTCCATAGTTAATCTCTTTTCAGACTCCTTAACATTGAAAAGATAGCCGAGTAATATTGTCTATGTCACACTAGTTAAAAATATTTTGAAGAGGAATCCTTTCGGTATAATTTTAACCCTTTTTTAGACCAACTGGAATATGTAAGAAAAAGGACTACCCTGGCCCCAGTGACCAGAAGAGTTCTCCTTAGTATGATTTTATTCTTTTTCAAGCTCCTTAAATCTATGAAAAAAGACAAAAAAAAAAAAAACAAATATTCTAAAAAGAGGGGACGGGAAAACATTCTCTTTTACTGGAAGCAATCTAGTCACCCTTGGATAGAGCACATCCTTCAGTTTTTCTACAAAGTACTTGGATTTAGTATGGCCTTAGGAATATGTTCTTATTACATAGATTTGTTTCCTCCTCTGTTTGGTTACTCTTCCAAACATATGGAGAGTTTTTGGTGCCTCTTGCACCACATACTTATGTCAATAACATGTTGCTAAGTATTTTCATATGTCGTACTCTTGTCCAAGGGAAATTCTTACAACCTAAGTCAACCATTCTACGATAAGTCTCTTAACCTTCATGAGTTGGCCATCTCAAGATTATTTTCAAGTCCACATTCAGAATTAATGAAGTTATGTGTCTGATGTTCGATATCCTCTAGTATTTCCATGACGACTTGTCGAAGATCTCAGGATAGTGATTCTTGCACTCCTATTATACTCCTACCTTATATTTTAATATCTTGAAGATATTTCTTGATTCATGAAGTTATCATCTCCAACTACAAGCATTGGTGCCTCCTGAAGATTCATATGGCATTCTATTTTTATATCTTCTGCTAATTTTGAGATGTAGATCCGTTGTGTATTATCTGTGGCTACAATTTTTATTTGTGTACATATTAGTCATGCAGCCATGATTACTATATATGACATGGATCTGCAGTGTACTTGATTGGAAACAATGCTTAGTTTGTCCCAAGCATGGGTATGCTCGCCTTGGTGATTATTATTATTATTTTGCAGATGACACACTCACGAATACTCAATTGGGCTCACTCGAGTCGATGCCTTCCCACTTTATCAAATATGTTGTAATGTATTTCGGTCATCATTTTCTCTTTTTACCTCACACATTAGGGGACATCTATTATAGTCCAAAATGCCACCACTATGCATTATTGGTCATGGCTCATCCATATACACACTTGCAAATCCCTTTTGTTGAGTTTCCTTCTTAAAAACTCATTTTTTCAAGGTGTAAAATACAGGATATATAGGCAGCCTGAGTACATACTCTACCTGATATATAGGCATCCCATGTACGTATTCTACCTGATACATAGATAGCCCGCGTATGCTCACAAAAGTTGCAAAATATTAAAACTATTGCACTCTACAGTTGGGTTTATGGACTATTTTGGGTTGCATAACAAGTCTTACCTTCTATATCCCTTATCACAATTGAATAACCATCATTTATCCATATAAAGGGCCCTAGGGAGTCATTTGAACATATGAAAGAAGAGGCAAGTGAACTCTACCAAAATGTATCCCTTTTATTCCAAGCCTTTTGCATCCTACTCTGAGTTTCATCCTCAGCATTTCTTACCATCCATCCTCCTTATACAATCCATCCATTTTCCCTACATTGGCATGTTGGTTGTGAGGACAGCATATTGGGAATGATGCACTTATATTCAAAGTAGAGGAACCCAGGCGAGATTCGTGGAGCAGCATTGGAAATATTTAGGTTGTAACTTTCAATATTGTTATTAGTAAAAGAGAAACTTCTTGTCCCAGATATATATGTCTTTATGTTTATATTTATAAATGGTTTACATGAATATCCAACCCTTTAGATGATCTTGGTATTTATTCATATGTTCTTATATTGTGTTATTTAAAGTTTTTTCATGAAATCATTGGGAGGAGGCTTGTGATTTAGGAATAAATAGCAACAGGAAGAGATCTAATGCAGACATAAGGACTTAAGGTACATACTTTGATCCTCTCTCCCTTCCCTTAATTATCATTAGGTCTTGTTGGATTTTGGTAGAATAGAATTTTTTCTATCTTTTAAGGTGTCAAGGCTCTGCCTAGTCACTAGACCCATATTAAGGGGATTTTTCCCCATAGCAGGTTGTTAAATGTATCCCAAAAAGGTTCATACTTAATTCTCCTATGATAATAAGGGGCTTGAATGCCTGAGGTTGATGCAACTATATAAAATAATGGACGGAATGTGTTATAAATTCAAAATTCAAAAGAAAATAATGGGATATACAAATTAAAATCCAAGTAAGCTTGAGCTCTTACCCCTCATTGTGAGGCCATCACCTCAAGTCCTAATGCACTCAATGCATATCTAAATAAAGGAATTAATTGAATTATCCCAATGCAATAAATGCATAAACCTAAAAGGGGGCTTGCAAAGTAAATATAAGAATATCAAAAGGCAAGATAAGGGGTGGAAAGAAGTAGTGTTGAGGAAAGGGTAACTCAATTCCTTAAGATCTCCCTCTATAAATACACTCATGGAGATGAACATCACACATGGACTTGCATATCAATGACACCATGACCATGAAGTAAACCCCATGTCATACCATTTACTCACACTTTCACTTTGTTGGGTTTCTCAGGAAATAATCCTCTACTTGGGTACTAGCACACCTAATAGGGTTCTATGATGGCCCTCCCATACTTAAACTTGGAAAATTGCATAAAGTCATAAGACAGTGTGAAGTTTGAAGAAGATACTTAATGTGAATTACTTACATGCCTTTTACATTAAATTGTGACTTAATTTTTATGATTCTAATGACTCGTGTATCCATGGTGGTTGGTCTCACTTGATTCATTGAGCCTTTGCTTGATGACTATGCACCCCTTGACATGGTCCTTTGGATGTTGATTATGCTTCCCCTACACTTCATGGAGAATGTTGGAACCTTGATGATGAGTATTATACCTTTTGATTACTTGGCATGCTTCTTAACACCCTTTGGCATACCTTTGACCTTTGACATTGCACCTGAGAGTTGGGACGATGCAACATGATCTTGACATGTCACTTAGAGAGAAGGGAGCCCCCACCATGGAAATTTTACTCCTTTGATGATATTAGGGTTTTTATTTATGACAGTACTCTTGATGATGATGGTACACCTCTTTGGAGAGGTCATGGAGCCCTTTTAATTGATGAAATCATACCCTATCTTCAAGATGTTGCACATGTGATGGAAAGTTACATTGAGGATGATATGACACTTGTTTGATCTGACCTAGAACTTAGATGATGAGTTGACACCTCTTGTTGTGACTTTCTTGATGTGGAGGCATGATTCTTGATGATACCTTGCACGTTTTGGGAGAGAGAAATAAATTTTGGAGTTTTGCATCCCATTTGGAGATGACATCACCTTCCTTAATATGTCTACAATCACATGAATGTGGTTTTAGGAGGATGTTTTCATGTTTTAGCATTGTCTCTTTATCTTAGAGGCATTTTTTAGGTCAGTCTATATCTATCCATCTTGTATCATGGATTTTTTATGTTTTAGGGGATTTTAGAGAGGTGAAGCCCTTGGTTTCCTCATATAAATAGAGGAAGTGCTCCCTACTTTGTAAATCATAGCAACTTGTGGAGGATTAGTTCTACTTGTCTCTTCTCTATTTCTCTTTTATATATGGATGGATGATTTATGTTCCTTCTTGGAGAGATTATCTATGGATGTTTTTCCATGCTTGATGGATGATTTCAGGGTTAGGGTTTCATGGATGGGCATTGATTTACCTAGTAAGTGGTATTCTAAGTCATTATTCATTTATTTATGAATGTATTAAGTGTGAATGTCTTATCAAACTAGTGATAGTGAATTGTACCTTGTATTTTCTTGAATATATATTATATTTTAAACACTAGGAAGGTTTTTGGTGGACTACCTTCCCTTGATAATTGTGTTCCAGACTACCCTAGTTGTGTTCTAGTAGGATAATTGTCTAAGGTTTGTAGTGGAATACCTTAGGGTTTCACCCAAGATCCATCTTGATTTCATACTATAAAGTTTTCTAGAAGACATGGGACGTATCCTTGGGGATTATAGTGTACTACCCTAATTTCCTTTCTAAAGGATAGATACATAGGGTTTGTAGTGGACTGATCTAGGGTTTTATTCTTAGGTTATTTCTTTCACCTTTTGTCTCCAAGTAAATTTGTGCTAGTCCTTCTCCCTTGTAGTAAGTTTTAAACCCTATATTCACCTTTTATTTTGTTACTCTAGGGTTAGATTAGGGAATGTGGAAATTTACTTTAATTTTTAGCCATATATGTGCTTGACGTCTAGGGTTTATCTTTAATTTTTAGTGTATATTGCTACCATTCATGAAATTGTTGATTTAATTTTAATCCCTTTAGGGCTTGACGTCTTGTATTCTTTAGAGTTGTTATATCCCATTTACATTTCAGCAAGTAATTATTAACAAAACCTTAGTTTAACTTGTATTATTTCATCCCTAGTTGCATTAATATCTTACTTGTTTATATGGATCATTTATTGTTGCTATTATAACTTGATATATTGCTGAAGTTATAATATTTTACACAAGTTTTGAAACAGACATACTTTTTCATTTGATTTGTAGTGTTTGGGGTACTTCACTGACCTATTTTGATTTGATAAACATCATTAATTTTCTTGGATACTTCATATATATAAATATGGAAATCGATTCATTAAACCATCTTACCTACCTTGAATATCTTGATCTAGTGGTGGTATGTTTAAGTAGATAATATAGGAGGTCATAGACTTGACTTTATCTTGTTATAGGATTCCTTGAAGTTACTAGGGAATCCTCCCTTGTGTTGGATTTCATCCTCAACTAAAACAAGGGAGTGATTACTAAGGTGATAGTGGTAACACTTCCATGTTATGCTTGTCTTAGCCCTTGTGAAAGGATTTGCAAATTTTTTTGGAATACTGAGAGGTGGGATGAATTAATATGATCACTTTTTACCACTTTCAATAACAATATCTAAACTTCAACTTTATTATAATTATATCATTTATGATTTCATTCAATATACCATGAACATATAACCATAAGAAGTATCATAACATCAAATAACCACATGCACAATACACCAGAATTTACGTGGAAACCCAAATGGGAGAAAACCATGAAATGATTTCTTATATATATCAAGAATACATTCATAGGAAGCACCAATTTCCAAATTCTCCAGAACGAACTGGAAGGAAGCACCAACCCCCTAATTTATACGCACCAATCTGAAGGAAGCTACAACTCCCTGAATTCTCTGACACCAATTGGAAGGATGTACCAACCCACTGATTTAAAGGCACCAACCTGAAGGAACCTCCAACTCCCTAAGTTCTTCGGCACCAATCGAAAGGAGGCTACGACCCCCTAATGTATAGGCACCAAGTTGAAGGAATATCCAACTCCCTGAGTTCTTCAACATCAACTGGAAGGAGGATACAACCCCCTTTCTTCCCCCATCCTGTCACCTTGAAATATAAGTGTAGACTCACTATCACTACCATTGATCAACCTATACCTACCACTTTCATTGTCACTGTCACATCCACCAACTTGTCACTGTCACTATCGCATCAACCTGTGACTACCAATGTCACATCAACTTGTCACTAACGATCAACCAATCATCCAACCTATCAGTGTTACTATCATCATCAGTGATATACCATCATCAACCAACTATAACCAAAACCACTCACATGGATACCAAAACCATCACCAAACCATGTACACCAAAATTGTACATCAATCATGTACCAAACCTATACCATATCATTCATCAACAATGTAATGAAACATACCATACAATGTACATCAACCATGTAATGTACCAAGTACATAAACCATGTATCATATCACATACATCATAATATATCATCAATGAAGTGTGTCAAGCATAACCAATATAGCCACAATACCAAGATACCAATATATCCAAGATGCGATACTAATCAATGTACCATAACATCACTAAGGTGTACCTCAACATATACTAACATCACCAAGACATTTCACCTCATACATGTACCAAGAATATGCCTCACACCATGCACCAAAGATGTGCCTCAAACATATACCAAATTCTCAGCAAGATACCAAGGCATGACCATCACATCATCAACAAGTAACCAATATTTACGTCAAACCATGTGCCTCAAGAATGTTCCAACATCTATAAACCATGTACCAAGAGATACCATCAAACAATATGCCAAGTATCCAAGATGTGCCTCTAACAATGTATCATACCATCACCAATGTGTATGAAGCACAATCACTACCATGACATGCCTCAAGCATGCACCATTAAAACATAAGCATAGGCCTCAAACTAACACATAAGCATACCTATAATCATTTATTTGACCTGATACATATTAATATTGACCTGTAACTTTTCCTCAGTCCTCGGCAACCTAGTACTAGCATTTTCTCATTCTTTTCTTGTCCTCACGGGATTAAGACCTGTTTTCTAGCTACTCCTTGCGTGACAAGCCCTATACAACCCGCATGGGTGCCTCATGGGACACTAGCTTTCTGACCCGTGGGGGTCACCCAAAATAGGGTTTTCTTAGAAAAATCCACTCTCCTCTGCAATCCTGAAAAACATTGTACTTCTCACTCTTTTGTTGCCTTATATTTCTCCATCACAAACTCACTAATAGATCACTTACTTACATAGAAAATATTCAATATAATGTGTGTGTGAATGTACTTATGACAGGCTTCTTGAGGTGTATATATACTTTTTCTAAGTAACCTCTTTCTTTAAATTTAGGTATTCTTCAACTTTCTTGTTACAACCACTTTACCCTTTCATTAATGACTTGTAACCAATTAGGGGCATCTTAACCCATCTTTCAGGGTTCCAACTTCATAACCCCATAACTCCACAATTGTAATGAACTATGTGACATTCCACCTACCATTGGAAATGGCATGATGAGGAATATCCATATATGAGTGTGTTACCTACATTTACTATATCCTTCATGTCCTTATTCCTCAAACAAATTTGGGCTTCATGAACACACCTATGGGTTTCTTGTATACTTCTTCAAAGTATCTTCCTATGAGGGCCATGCTTAGAGCTACACCATAAGGGGACCACTTTAGATACTTCTCCAAATACACCCATCACATCTATTGACATCAATGAAAACCATTTCTTGTTGACATCATTGACAACCAACTGTCCAACAACATCATTGACAACAAACAGTCCAAAAAGCTCCCCCTTTGGCATTGATGGAAACACTCATACTTCACCCATTACCAATTCTCTTTCAATGTTTCTCTCCCCCTTTGGCATTA
>JASDQU010880671.1:17266-35097 GCA_032191745.1 Picea mariana
ATTCCGTTTAAATGGTTACTTGCAAGAAGGAGGATATTCTCTTCTTTCATCTTTGGGATGGTTTACAAGTAGGCAGGAAGGCTACAGATCCATGAATATAGAACATCTCTACACATTTTACCACCATATTTAGGTAATTAAATTTAGGTGTCTAAATAGAAAGTGGATCTAGAAGACCTAGGTGTAAGTGTAAGGGATTCAGTGAAAATGTTGGCTTGTCCTTGGAAAATGATGAATATGTTGGGATCTTAGTCATTAGATGATAAAGTGATATGTGTTAGGTTAAAATTATCCTAACACTATAAGGATCCATTGCAATATATTCTAGCAATGAGTGAAGTGTAGTGGAGATCCTAGGTCTGGATCTGGCTAGAGTTCATGCCAATCAAGGTGTTTGAGAGGTAAGGAGAGGGACATTGTAAAAAACATGTGGAAATATTTGAGGAGAGACATACAACACGTGCAAATAATTGAGGAGAGACATATAATCTTTACTATCATGATTATATTAAAAGAATTATTACTCCCTATAGAAGCCATCAATGCATAAATACTTAAATACTTAATGAAAGATTACAATATAAAGATTAGTCCACAGAAGCCATCAATGCATAATCTTCAAACCTATGCATACACTGCACCATCCCATCACTCAAGAGGAAAGCACTATAAGATAGTGACCATGAAGGAAAAACTTACCATACAATTGCCACATATTATACAATTACCACATATTAAACCATAGTTAAGCATTTCATGCTACTCTTGAAATGAAAATTTAAAATTCGTAATTTGTTGTTATATCGTCATATTATATTTAGTTTTTAGAGGAAGTTCATCCACAAAAGCATGATTCTTAATTACATGCCATATCCATACCTTTACTAAAAAAATATACAACAATTGCCTAAAATATGCTCTCGGCGATCACATATTCAACCATAATTACCCATAATTATCAATTGATTGGATATTTCAAGTACAAAGGTTACGAAACCAGAGGAGCCATAATCAAACTATCATTTCCATTTCCAAATCTACTTGGCAGGGACTAAGCTGCCATGCAACCCTTGTTATATATGCAATGAAATAATATATGAACCCTATGAGAGAGATATGACAAATGAACAAAGTGGAGCTTGAACAAGCTAAGGTAAATAGTGAACAAAGAACTATAAAACCTTTTTGAGCCATAGGTTGTAAGGATATTTTTGTAGTGAGCTCAAAGATATGATATTTTCTATGCGATCCAAAGAGTTGTATGTTGATGCAGTTAAGATTATTGACCTAAATCCACTCTTGTACCTTATGTAGCCATATTATACATGCCACAGTTTAAACAATAGTTGTCTTTTTTGCACATTCAATTGTTAGTTATTTTACTATGATGATTGGTACACAATTATTTTGAATATTCGTAGATAAAAAATCTTCAAAATAAAGATAAAGTTGTTCTTGCTTTGTTTCTACCTAAATATATAGGAAGTATGTATGACATGATTTTTCTAGATCCTTCATGTAAAGAAATTAATGAACACTTGGAGAATTGTCAGGAGGATGGGGCACTTCGGCCTTGGCTGATGGTTATGTCAGGTCCCCATAATCTTGACATGTTTTCCAAACTTACTTACACTCTTCCATGTCATTATGACCCATATCACGACAAGATTGCAGAATGGTTGGAAGATTCATACATCAAGAAGTTTCAAAAGAATGGTAAGGTTGGGTTTGTTTTGTTCTTAAATGAATATATAGGAGGTAAGCATAACATATTTCTTTTGTATCTACAAATACTACATTATTTTTTTCTGATTTTCGACTTTCTATGCCTTGTAGGATTGAAGATGTTCTTGTGGATGCACTGGAAATACGATTTTATTTAGCGTTTTTCATATATTTTAGTAGTTTAGAGTAGGTTTAGGAGTAGGTTTTCCTTTAGTTTTATTTATCAATATTTCTCTTTGTAATAATGCAGTTATGAACACAATTGGGTGCACCAAGAGAACCATAATATGGTTGTCGTCAGGGAAGTCCACTTTGACCCTTTTCTCTCTTCTTTTCATTGAACATTTCTTTTCAAAAACGCAATATCATCATGAAAATTTTAAATGAAAAGTAAAGAGATAAGTAAATTTGAACTGTCAATTCAACCATGACCCGAGGTTCCACGAGTAGAACTGCACTCATTTTTATAAGGATTTTTTTTTTCTCTTTTTCTTTTAGTCTCTCTCAAGAGATATTTCACTTGTTGATTTCAGATCCACCCTCTTGTAAATATTTTTGATTTTTTGTTTTTTGTTTTTATTTTTGTTCTTTTCATTTTGCTTGATTTTGTTTTGTTTTCTAAATAATTATGTCTGAGTCACCATTTCATTTGTAGAAGGGAATCAGAATTATCATTCATTAACAACAGTTGATAACTTCCCACGCACCTGAGCAGTAAGTGCTAAAACTCAGATCAACAGAAGTAAGTTTTTGTTCAAATCAATGTTTCTAGTTTCTCATTGAAATTACAAGAAGACGTGATTATCATTAATAAAACTTCTAACATTGTCCCTGTTTTAAGGAAAACAACTCAATTGTACCTTCACCATTTCATTTGTAGAAGGGAATCAGAATTATCATTCATTAACAACAGTTGATAACTTCCCACGCACCTGAGCAGTAAGTGCTAAAACTCAGATCAACAGAAGTAAGTTTTTGTTCAAATCAATGTTTCTAGTTTCTCATTGAAATTACAAGAAAACRTGATTATCATTAATAAAACTTCTAACATTGTCTCTGTTTTAAGGAAAACAACTCAATTGTACCTTCCCATCCTCGAGATGGATTCCTAACATAAATCTAAGTGTCCAAAGTATGATRAAGGTCATAAAAAAAGGAGACTATTTTATTTTTTTTATCGAAATTGTTTATGCCAAACTATGAGATTTTCAGTATCACCTCTCCCTCTTGAATATTATTAAGTTTTGCAAATTATAAACAAATTATAGAGGGTTGAAAGCACGATAATGTGTGGGAATTGCATGTAAACCCGTCGGGACACTGAACAGGTCTGCTGGTAGCGAGTAAATGCATGCATGATACCAAGGCAACTTCGTCAGGGTACTGAACAAGCCTGCTGGCAGTGAAGTAATGCCGGGTTTAAGAGGATCCTCAAGTTTGTTTTCAATTTGATCAAAGTGCTAAGATTTCTAATATCATAAATTGACGACTCTTGGAAAAGATAGAGATACTAGAGTGGGTCAAATGACATCCCCGTCGAGGCTATGGACGCCTGCTCACAGTAGTGGCCCTGCCAACAATATCGAAGTCAAACACATAAACATCACTACACTCGTAATCTAAGTTAGGTGTTGGATTACATTTTCTAAACATAAATCCATATGATACTAAACTGTCTTATTTCTGAGTTATGATCAGGATGCTTGACCTGTTGTTAACTATTTCTAAAAAAATCATTTCATCTGATTCACCCTAACATGAATTTTCTGGTGATGCGGAGATAACTGCTTCACCCAACATGTTGCCATTGGTTGCAACCACCCATTATTTTCAATTCTTATCACAATCAAAGTTCCCACAAAGAGATTATACCTTTCTGTAGCTACCATCACCTTCCATTTGTAAATGTTTATGTTTCTGAGTTTTGAAGGAATGATTGGGTTAAGCTTATCCTATTGACTTTTTTTCGTTTGCATTTTCATTTGTTTTGTTTTAAATTCATGACTGTAAGCATGAATTTAAATATAAAACTTGGTCTTGGTTACATATCTTTTACCTTAGAAATATTGTTTTAGAAGGCACCCATGCATGGTTTAAACTCAAGACTTATGAACTTATTAATTAATACACTATCGAAATCTTTATGTATTATGGGTATCATGACTTCATTGGTTCCATAGTTTATTGTCGATTTAATTTGTGAAATGTTTGAATGCACAAAAACGTTGGTAAACGGTTGATATAGTTTTCATGAGCTAAATTGTCATATCAACATTAATATCATTTGGTACAGGCATGTTGTACCTACATTTTCAATTCACTGTGTTGGCCTGAATATTAATGAGATCATTCATTATGCGAATTGGGGTTTTGTACTGTGGAGGGTTTGGCACTCATCGTGGGAAATGGTTCATAGTTTTACGAGCCTTCTGGTTTTAGTTTTCCCTAAATCTTATTTCCAAGTTATGGCAATCCCTAAACCTTTCTTTTCTTGTGCAATTACAATTTTGTTATATCTCTCTATGTTGCTCGTCTGTTGGAAACCTAAACCTATCCCTTGTGATATATGTTGTATCCTTGTCACAATGATAATGGCACATGTGGTTCGTATCGAGCCGAACAGTTGCCAAGCTCTATTGTCCCATGATGACACTGTATACGACCTGAAGGCTCATGGGTGGGATGTGTTCCTCAAGAATTTCAAAGGCTACAATCTCCAGGTTGCAAAATCCTTTGAAAAAACTTTTGACAGTTTTAGGGTTAAGGTCGGGGATGTACAGTTAGAAATAACAGAGGATTTCATAAGCAAGGCGACACGACCTCCATTGAAGGGAGAAATGTGGTTTAAGAACACTAAGATAGAGGATGTAACATGGAGTCTATTCATGGCTTATCTCAAATACACTTGTTGTACAAAAGGTATTCCCATTGCTTTTCTAAAACCTAGATGGAACAATCTTGTTTTAATTTTAAAACACTTCATCACATGTGAAGGTCGGTATGGGATGGTTTTTATGTATAACATTTGGTTGCTTATGATTTTTGTAGGGTTTGAGTTGTATTTGCCTTTTACCTATAAATGAGCCTTTACAAAATGGCTAAACGCTGTAAGAGACATAGTATAAATTCTTTGTCTAGTCTGTTTCATCATGGAATCATTAAGATGTTGTTGGTTTCTCACCTGTCGCAAATCGATGATAGTTGGGAGGGTTTGCTGATCATAAATGGCTTCACCCAAGTCGATGATACAGTCAACCCTCATTTAATTGTAAACCCCAGTTTGGACAGACCAATGATCGAAAGACAAGTCTTCAATTCATTTAATGGCTCTGAATTCAATGAACCAACTTCTATTATTGATGAAACCCCTGTGGATAAGGAATTACCATGTATATTTTCACCTAAGATATCTTTGGAACAATTAATTATCGAATTAAATGAAAAGAATCATCATGTGTCTATGAACGAATCTAATTTAAACGATAATGATAAACCTGTTGTGAAGAATTTTCGTAAGGAAAAGAAACCACAGAGCACGGATTTAAATTTCAGGAATAAGAATGTTGGTCGTTTGATTTCTAGAAAACTAAGAAATCAAAAGAGTAATCATCTGAGCTCAATCGACACAATCAAGATCGATGATCGGTGTTCATACCGAGAGATAGATGATTTCTTGGCTTGTGAAGACCCATAAAATCAATGTCCCGGGAAAGAGGTTGTTACCCAAGTTGAAAAGTATGACTTTGTGTCTAATTTACCCCCATGTCTCAAGGGAAAAGAAGGTTTTTTAGGTATTGGTCATGACCTAGAATAGACCGCAATGAGACATGAAGCACCATTGTCGACTGTATTCCACGTCAGTCCTCTATTACCCCAATGCACTGTGACAACTACCTCGACTGGATAGAGCGTTATTATAGAGATATTCCTCTCTTACAGGCTCAAGTTAAACGTTTGGTTGCTCAGAATGCCCTATTGGAACGAGAGAACTTTGACTTGAAGGCACACACAGAGAGGGAAAACAAAAAATCCAAGAAGTCCGGGAATATCATAATAAAAAACACAACCAGTTTCAAAGCCATTATAAATTCCAAACTGTCAGATCCTTCTTTTGCTAATTTATGATGGTAAAACGATTTTGTTGTCATTTTATTCCATTTTGTTATAAAAAAATAAAATAGGGAGATTTAATTTGATGTCATTTGTTAATAATAAGACTAGCTATGTAATCTATGATTCTGTAGCCAGTCTCTTTTGAATAATAATTAGTATCATTATCTGAATATCAAATTGGTTTTGTTATCTACAGAAAATGGATGATTATGATGTTGATGGCATGGAGCAAACACCTTGAATTATATGCTCAATTATTCAAATAGTTTATGCCTCTTTATGTTTATAAAACTTTGGTTTATTTTTGAAAAACCAACTCATGCATGAGTGGCTTTTAGTTTCACTATTTTTTTAATATTATCTGATTTTTGTGGATTCAAGTCTATCTTGTATGATAAGAACATTTGAATCTTGAACTACTTTAAATATTGTTCACTCTTAGTAGTGAAAAGAAGAATCTTTGTTTTGGACACGTTATGGACATATGACTTTCAAGACTGAAATGAAAAAGTTGTTCACTCCTTGGCTTTAGACTAGTGTGGCGCTTACCCATTATGTTTTTCCTTTACCTTATGAAATGCTAATACGTTTATACAGCTTTTGTCTTATCATCGTATGATATTTCATATTTTTGTTTCAACACTTTAATTCTGTCCATAATTTACTATCCTATACTACATCTGTGATCAATATTTCATTTAAATATCGTGGATTTATGCTAGATATTGGTTGATGTATTACATGAATGCTTTGTATTACTTTTCTTTTATCAAAAGTATTCATCATTATAAGATCATTGGATCTGCGTTTTTATTTGTATACTGTTATATTCTTGTTCCAAAACAACTTTGAGTTTGTTCTGGGAATGTTGGTACCATTCTATTATAGGTTTTCCTCATAGGAAGGACATCTAAGAGCTTGAATTGCGCAGAGACATAAAATCATTTTAATTAATTAATTACAGGTCAGCTTACTCGCATTCTCTTTAGTTTGATTATTTATCAATGAAATAGGAACAATTTTAATTAGCTTTGACTTTTATCTGTTCTTATTTCAATTGTGTTTTGTTAGTATGCTTTAGTTCTTTAGATTGTAAACAAAAAACATAATATCTATGTGATTTCTTTATCTACTTCTTAAGTATGTTCAAAACTTCTATTTCACAAGATATTTTGTAAACCTTGCAAATTGTATATACCATGTTCATAATCACATGCACATGTTCGCATTTACATTTTAACACTTGTAAATTATTAAATTTATGTTCATAGTATCATATTTTTTTTAGATTAGTTTCATTTCTTTTGTTATTTTTAGGACTTTAGTTGGCCAACAAAGCCATTAAACCCATCAGGTCATTTCACTCCAAACGGCTTGAGTTATTTAGACAACCCTGATCCGGATTTGACCTTCCAGTTGACGGTGTGTCACTTACTCTCGTCAACATACCTTCACATTTCATGTTGAAGGTAGGATCTTACCATTACCTTCTTATTTTCCTTCACCTTCACCATTTTCAGTTTCTCTTCGCCTCTAGGTTGAAGAGAAGTTTATTATCAACATGTTCTTAACTTTGCTAACTATGTTTCATTATAGTTAATTAGTGGTTATTAGAAAAATGCATCAACTCAAATATTAACTTTTGAAACATTAAACATTTTCATATAATTTGATTTATAAACTTCTTCCCTCTCACCATATAAGATATGGAAGAAAGCTAGGAGTAACACATTTTTAGTCTAATCTATTTCTTTGTGTGTGAGTTTAATAAATATTTGATTTATTTGGTTGGATTTTCATTTGGAAAAACCCCATAATAATATGGGAAAATCATTATCATCCTTCTCTTTTGTTTTGTTTATTTAATTTTTTATATCAATATATAAATATAATTTCATTTTCAAATTATATAAATAATATCTTTTAAGTGTATACAATGAAACTAATCTATTTTTTTCCAATAAATTTAATTTACAAACATAAAAACATACATCTTTTATAAATAAAACTAATAATTTTAAACTCTTTATTTAGTTTTCTTTTAACTAAATTTTCATTTCTTTGCTTATCATTTAATCAAAATGATAATTTAGACAAAATACATCTTTCATAGATAAAACTAGCAATTTATATCTCTTAGTCAAACTACCTCATTCATAGATAAAATTATCACTTGGTCTAAATGTATTAATCCTTACAATTAAAAGATAAAATTATCACTAAGTCCAAATGTATCAATATATCATCTCTAAGTCCAAATGTATTAATGCTCAATTAAAAGAAAACGGATAACTATAATGGAATTCTTCATTTTAACAATGGAAAAAATAACATATAAAGAACATTGATGACATGTTTAGTAACATTTGTGTTTATATAAAATATTATGTGCATGAAATAATTATGATTATCATTTTGTAAATGCACTATAGATTTTAAATCATGGTATATCACTAAATAGTTAAACATGATTACATCTATAATTATCATGTAACTATGTAATAATATTTCTTTTTGATTGTATCTTTTTATTATGTTAATGTTATGTGATAGAACTTTGTAATTCACAATATATTTTATTTTTCTATACAATAAGTTGAAACCTTTGGGATAACAAGTCCTCTTTAAGTAGGGAATCGATATACCCCAAAAAAGGGACGTGGCATGTTTGGGGGCATCACCCAATACCTAGCTCTTTTCCACAACATAAAGATAATAACCACTCCTCCAAATCCAATCCCCATTCCCATCCCCAATGCTATCAATGATATATTTTCATCCACACGACTTAGCCATCCCAATCTTACATTACTACTCTTACTAGCATGATCACCCTTTCTTGCTTGTCTTTCATTTTCATTGCATGAATCTAAAGGACACCCCCATAAGCACTTATTATTTTGAAATGAAGTTACATTGAAAGTGGAAAACTGTGTCCCGGTTGGGATTCTCCCGCAGAGGATGTTTGACGAAACATCTAGAACACTCAACTGATGTAACTTAGAGAGCTCTTCAGGAATTGGTCCACTCAAATAATTATGGGCCAAATCCAACTGCTCCAAAGTAGATATCCCACTAAGAGTTGTTGGTATTCTCCCTTTCAATTGATTCCAAGATAAATTCAACAACCGCAAGTGATTCATACCACCTATGCTTGCAGGGATTTCTCCTGTAAGATTATTGCAAGACAAATCAAATATAGTGTTTGTAGGCAAGAGATATGATAGCTCATATTCACTCCCTTTCATATCAATTTCTATTTCTTCATCTCTGCCATCTTCATATGACACATTTGCAAATTTGGAGAGTTTCTCAAGATGTGTCGGTATGCTTCCATTGAATTTGTTGTTGGATAAATCCAACACATGCAACTTGGTGAGATTTGTGATGCGATGAGGAATAGAACCATGAAGATTATTATAACTAAGGCTTAAAACTCTCAAGTCATGAAAAAAAGTTAAGTATGGAGGAAGTTCCCCTGTCAATCCATTTTTCCTTAAATCTAGATGCTTAAGATGGGTACAATTGGCCAAAGATGTGGGTAGTGCCCCGGAGAAATGATTAGAATGAGCAGAGAAACGTGCCATATTAATGTAATTTCCAAAGCCATTAGGAATCTTCCCCTCCAAGTTGTTTTCTGATAGATCTAATATCTGAAGTGAAACCAAATCAATAATACTATCAGGAATACTCCCTGAAAGGCTGTTATTATATAAGTTTAGGTACGTGAGATCCTTTAATTGACCTATGGTATATGGGATACACCCAGTTAATTTGTTTGAATCCAAATGTAAGGTCACCAATGAATGAAGCTTTCCTATGGCTCTTGGAATTTCCCCTGTAAGATTGTTGTTTGAGAGGTCAAGGGATTCAAGCTTCCTCAAATTGGTAATAGCTTCATATATGTTACCGGTGAGCTCATTTTGAGACAGATCCAGGGAGTTCAATTGAGTTAAATTGGCAAGGGCTACAGGGATGCTACCAGTGAGCTTGTTTCCAGAGAGATATAAGAAGGTCAATTGAGTTAAACTGGCAAGGGCTATAGGGATGCTACCAGTGAGCTCATTTCTAGAAAGATCTAGTAAAGTCAATTGAGTTAAATTGGCAAGGGCTAGAGGGATGCTACCAGTGAGTTTGTTTTCAGAAAGATATAGGGAGATCAATTGAGTTAAATTGGCAAGGGCTACAGGGATGCTACCAGTGAGATTGTTTCTAGAAAGATATAGGGAGGTCAATTGAGTTAAATTGGCGAGGGCTACAGGGATGCTACCAGTGAGCTCGTTTCCATAAAGATATAGGGAGGTCAATTGAGTTAAATTGGCAAGGGCTACAGGGATGCTACTAGTGAGCTTGTTTCTAGAAAGATCTAGGAAGGTCAATTGAGTTAAATTGGCAAGGGTTACAGGGATGCTACCAATGAGCTTGTTTCCAGAAAGATCTAAGTAAGTCAATTGATTTAAATTGGCAAGGGCTACAGGGATGCTACCAGTGAGCTTGTTGCTAGAAAGATCTAGGAAGGTCAATTGATTTAAATTGGTAAGGGCTACATGGATGCTACTAGTGAGCTCATTTCCACTAAGTTGTAGGAAAGTCAATGTGGTCATATTGGAAATGATTTTAAATATTTGGCTAGTGAGATTATTTCCCTCCAATTCTAAGTAGGTCAACTTAGGCAAATTCCCAATGTCTTTGGGTATGTTAGAAAAACTATTTCCGTATATGTCTAAGTCGGTCAAGAAAGTCAAATTAGCAATGGCTTTAGGTATACTTAAGCTAAGACCAAGACTAAGAGTTCGCAGGGGAAGTCTGAATATTTCAGAAGGAATAGAACCCATCATATTATCCCTAGAAATGGATAGGTGTCTAAGCTGTGTCAAATTACCCAATTGTCCTGGAATACTGCCTGAGAATTCGTTCAAGTCTAGAGATAGGGATTTTAGTTTCTGCAGCATGCCCAATTCCACTGGAATAGAACCCGACAGCACATTATTGGAGAGGTCAAGTACTCGCAACGCTTTGAGGTGGCCAAACTGGGATGGAATTCCTCCCTTGAAATAATTATCAGAAAGAATAAAAGAGTGCAGTAATGAGAGGTTGGCAAGAGACGGGGAAAGGGTACCTTCCAAATGACTTGCAATAAGATCTATGGCGACTACTCTTTTGGTGTGCTTTCTGCAGCGAATACCATACCATGAGGAGCATATGTTGTGAGAGTTCCCGGCCGTCCAGTTGGAGAGCAAGCCATCTGGATCAGATGTGATGGAGTATCTGAAGGACAAGAGAGCATTGAGGTCCCTTTTCTCGTGGGCGTCCATTGATGACACTATGAATTCACCTTCCTCCACTATGCGTTCAGAATGAGAATTGATATACGGCCCCCATGTTGAGTGTGCAGCCACAGAGGCAAGTATGCAGAGAGGCAGTAATATCACGAGAACATCCATTTCTGCAACTCCGACTACAAAATCCTTCAAAGCCCGCGAGCTGTGTGTTCTTGGGTATGTGCAATGGTTCACATATAAAGAACTCCCGTGTGGAATTGGACGACGTTAAACTTTATTCAAACCTTATTCTTTTTTTGTTTCGACAAAATTCGCCCTTCTTCTTCCCCAGTCAGGTCAAGTGAATAAGGACGAAAATTCCGTTTAGACTCCGCCACTCCTGACTTTACTCTTCCACTTTTGTGAAAGCGGAATTATCGATGATAGTAGTATGAGTTATCTAGAAACCATGTGCATTTAAGATCTAGAAACCATGTCCAGGTCAAGGCTCATTATGATTCAAAATCTTATGAGTTATCTAGAAACCCTACATGAAAATCTTAGACTTTAAGATCCAGGTCAAGGTTCATTATGAATCAATTGTGGATAATGCTATCAAAGAAATCTAGATATGATGCATTTTTTTAATTTCCCAAATCAAGTCAAGTCAATAGCCTTTTCAATTTCCCAAATCGATTTCTCGACATCTCTCGTCCATTTTGGCGGACTATGGAATTTGATTTGGCGGACGTCTTCATCTTCATTCATGGAATCTACGCAATCTACGCAACACTTTTCATTTATAGAAGAAAATTGGCCCCTCTACCCCACTCATTCATGGAATCTACGCAATCTACGCAACACTTTTCATTTATAGAAGAAAATTGGCCCCTCTACCCCACTCAAGTGAAGTCAATACGTAGGGTTTCTTTTTAAACGCTTTCCGGTTGCCCCTCTGTACCATTGAAGTCAAGTCAATACGTAGGGTTTCTTTTTAAACGCCTTCCGGTTGCCCCTCTGTACCATTGAAGTCAAGTCAATACTTATGGTTTTTATTTATTATTNTAAATTTATTTGCTTATTGATTCAATAATGATGGTGGTCAACATTCACTCAAAACTCAAGGAATTATTTGGTTTGCTTTAGATTTTTATTTCTGCATGTTCTAAAACATTTAAGAAAAGCTTTCTTAAATCACAAAGTTTTGATAAGTTAAAAGGTTACAAAGGTCGATATTGTAACAAACATTTTGATATTGTGATTTAATGTGGGCATACCCATGACATTTTAAGAGAAAGTGTTTTTCATTTTCAACCCTCTTAGCGTCACAAAGATGACAAATTCTTTAGATCTACATAATTTTAGAAACTCTCCAACACCATGACAAAGTAACCTCCTCCTTTAATCCACAATGATTTTGCCAAGACTTGGCAATTTTATGCCACCCCTGCTTCAGCCATAAGTGGTTTTGCTTAGAGCTCAAAGCAATCTTAGGGAACATCTTGTCTTCCATCTTGTTTATATTGTTCTTGTACATTAGGTACCTAGGCATAGTCATGCTCTCACTGGGGGAAATACTCACTTCTATAAAGATGATAGGATAGGGTGTATTGCATTTAATTTTGATATTATAAGTTATAAAATGTTTTTGGTTTTTCTTTATCTTTCTACATGACTCTCTAGAGATGTTCCAGCCCTAGACTTCACAACCATATAAGATAATAGGAGTGACAAGAGTATCAAAGAGGAGTTTATTCTTATCCCATAGCCTAAGGTCCGCTAACTTATAATTGTTTTCAAGTCCATAATAAGCTTTCTACCCTCCATTAATTCTTTCACGTGACATCTTCTAGTTGCATATTTTTCCATTGGATCAATGCTTCCTTGTTCGTGCATTGGTGAAACTAGTGCTCTCTAGTATTCCATACTGCTTCTATTTGGAGCCAAATGGGACCTTCTTTATAAAGTTTTGGTAGGACAATATAGAATTTACAATTTGATCCCACAACTTTTTTCAAGCATGACACATGAAAGACTGGATAAGTCTTGGAGTAGGTTGGGAGAGCCAGCGTGTAGCGACCTGACCAATCTGTTGTATGATCTAATAGAGACCATAAAACTTCATAACTAGCTTCTCGATAACTTTATATTTGAGTAATGTTTGTTTATAAGGCTACAAACAAAGAAACACTTGGTCCCTTTCATTAAAAGAACGTTGAGATCTGTGTTGATCAACTTATTGTTTCATTTGATTTTGCGCCATAAACAAGTTTCCCTTGAGGATACAGATACTGGTTTCTCTAGTGTGAAGTGTTCGATTTGCTGCTTGAACCTTGGAGGTGCTTGGTACATAGGATGCCACTGTGTTGACATGGGTGGAATGCCCTTCAACAAAAGGGGTGCTCCCTGGTATGATGTCCCAATTAGACTTCACATCGTTTGGAATAGGAGTCCCATCCAGATTCTAGCTCGGCTGGAATTACTGGTATGAGGATTGGGTGAATGGTTGTTGGCATGAAGAATGCAGTGTGTGTGGACATGAGCTATTCTAGATGTAGAAAATAAATCTAATCTATCTTATCCTAGTTGGTAGTAGCGAATTTAATGAATGAACATATATGTTGAGGCCTCAACAGCTTCCCAAGCTAGCGAGCTTGGGGCCTCTCCTAAAATTTTCCAACTCAGATCCTTTTATCGTTGCATCCATTAGCTAAGTTCTCTTGATTTTCAATGGCTAAGCATTTCCTATTTGAGGGGATGAATGATGTATGACTGCATGTTGTTTTGAGCTATGTCAGGTTGCAATCATGAGTGAGTGTGGAAATAGTCCCATCAAGTTTGATTGTGTCGCAAGTAGTTTTTATTACGCTTATCATACCTGCATGTACTTTTTTCGCCATTGGTTCTTCGACTAACGATGACCATGAAAGTTCCATTTATTGCTAAGTGGGTTGATTGCAACATCTACAAGACATAGACTAGTTTTGATTTGCTTCTCAGAAAAGAATTGGTACTCCTACCTAGTACGTAGTATCAGGTGCTCCAAATTTCAGTTGGTTGTTTTCACAAGATAATATTTCTTAGTGCCCCATATGGGGTGTCATCTTGATACCAAGTACATGCAGTTGGAGGGTGGACGTAATTCCACCTGGTGGTGCAAACCTCTATGCAAAGACATAAGGGATGCTTCTCGACTTGCTGTGTGATGGGGTATTAACGGTTCTTATCTCCTGGAGTGTGGGTGGATTGCTGGGAAAATGTGTGTTGGTACTATGGAATTGATGGGAAAGTATTTGTTGATTTTTCAATAAGCTAGTCTTAAGCATGAAGTTCATTCCATTTTTATCATTTTACTTAAACCATAAACAATTTGTTGCAGCAACCAAGATCACAAGAAGAAACACCATGCACAAGTATACAAGAAGTATCCTGAGAAACCCTTCTCAACAAGGGAAGAAAACCCAACCAATCCTTTGCTATATTCTTCAAGAGAAAGACCTCCACCACCATAAAGAACTAGCACACAAAAAGTTGCTCACAAACCCTAGAAGACTAGCGCCCAAGAGAGTTGCATACTTTTCCCAAGAAGCAAGTACTTGTTGAAATTTCCAAATTCACACTTGTGATATGATTCCTCAATGGGGAATTTACCTTTATTTATATTAGACTAAACCTGTCAACAATAGCATCTATTGGCACAACATGATCGACCGCAATAACTTATAATATAATTAATAATTACCATATTAATTATATTTTACATTAAGTATATTTACATCACAAATAGGGTTACAGGTAAGTCCAACTCTTGTACAATATAGCAAGAGATCTCATACACCCACTAGTGCTCAGACACTAGGGGCACATCCATCTGTGCTCAGCCACGGGGATGTCCACATCTCTATCTCACTGTGTCTCACATGAGAACCACACTCACTAGTGCTCAACCACTAGGATCATGTTCACCTGTGCTCAACCATAGGCACGTCTAACTCAACAGATCTCTTTCTCACTGCGTTACATAGAAGAATCATCTGGAGTATCACATCATCTCAACTCTCTGCACAGAGGAGGACAATACATCATTTCATCTATGTCTCAGAACGATACACCCAACTCATGGGCTTCCCCACACATGGGCACACAACATTCCATCTCTGTCTCAGAGAGGAACCACATACCTAGCTCATGGGCTTCCCTACACAGGGGCACACAACATTCCATCTCTGTCTCAGAGAGGAACCACACACCCATCTCATGGGCTTGACCACCTCACACATGGGCACAATGTTCCATCTCCATCTTAAAGAGGAACCACACACCCAACTCATGGGCTCTCTCTCTCAGGTTGACTCACTCAGTTTGTGTCCTGGAGGATGTCTCACGCAGTTTTAATCATCAACACTCTTTCTCAGCTAGGGAGGCATTCTCTAGCAGGCCAAGTCTCTCACGGAAATACTCGAACTTCGTCTTGGCAAGCGGTTTAGTGAAGATATCTGCGATCTTCTCATGGGTGGGAAGGTTGTTAGGATATTTAGACACTTAGGAGTTAGTAAGATCTATTTTGTCTATTGTGTCGTTAGGTAAAAGTGTGTTTTCTAGTGTGTTTCTTTAGTATGCATTAGTATGCATTTGTAGTTAGGAAATCCAACAATCACGATATGTTCTCGACATAGAGTGATCCGACGGTTCATACTCTCCTCGATCTTAATGACCATTGATATGTGGCTTAACACCCGATTGATCCATGATCTCTATTTAAAGAGCATGGAGGGTCATTTGTCGATGATCGATTGTGATAAACTCTCTTGTAAAATCTCTCTATAATATTTTTCTCTGCATTAATAAACTGCTCCAAGTGGTCGCGTTGGTTGGGGTCGTGGATGTTTCCCCGTAGGGGTTTTACCACCTGAAAACATCGATGTGTTGATCTTTGATATGGTTATGTGAGTGGTTACTAAAGGTGTTTATCCTCTGTTGGAATACTTGTGTTGTCGAACATGGTATCAGAGCCTGTTTGAAGACCCAGTCCTATTGTAGATCGAGATCGTGAAGCCGAGTTGCCTCATCTCTACTTTATGTCATTTCCGAACATTTTTGTGCTGAGATGATTGTTCCATTGTGTCTGGGGCGTTCGTTTAAGTTAGAAATACTTTTCTTTTCACTCGAAAAGGTTTCTGTTTGCCCAAGATATGGCCATTATAGTCAGATCCGGAGGTATAAAGCTTGAATATGCATTTTTTAAATTTTTTTGCAGAGTAGTATTTTGGTTTTATTTTGGTTTTATTTTATTTATTTATGGGTTGCTACTCTTTTAGATATGTGTATGCTCTTTTCCCCGTGTCCTGTGCGATCTTGGCAAATCGGAAACAGATAGGAAAAGGTGCATCTTCTGAGTAAGTTAACTGATATCTAACCCTTGTTGTCATCGAGAAGCGAATTTTTTTTCCTTGTGTGAAAAGAGTTTTTTTTTAGCACGCTCTCCAGGGCCGTCTTCAACAACAACAACAAAAACAACCCCAATCCTCCTTCTGAACATTACAATATGTTTTGCTAGATCATTTGGTTAAAAGTTGCCTTATTAAGTAATAGGTCTTGAGTTCAAGTCTCTCTTTTGTTACCTTTTTTGAAAAAGTTCATGCTAAAATTATAAAGTGTATTTCACTTCAAGTATAAAAGCGAATCACTATAAGTAGCTTTAATATTTTATTTCAGAGTTATTTATTTTGCATGCAATTTTCTGTTATAAAGTAACTTCATTGTAAAAGTGATCCCCACTTCTCTTTATAAAAGTGGGTCACTTCATAAATAAACTTACACAATCACATGGTCATTTGGTTACTGATTGTGCCTTTTTTAAAAAGGGCATAACTCTAACATCGGAAGTCCGTTTTCAGTGCCGTTTTGTTTTAAAACCGCATAATTTTTTGAGCTCTTTCCATCCATATCATCAGTTTCAGTTTTTAAATCCATATTATCTGCATATTTAATATGGCTTCTACAAGTACTATCTTGCTTACCAATAACAGCTACTTCCAATGGAAATATCATATGAAAGAATTATTAACAAGTAAAGGCTTGTACCATATTACTTTGGAAAAGGAAAAAGCACCCACTGATGCTGATAAGAAAGCCAAGTGGGATAATAGAAATGATGAAGCACATGGACTAATCGGACTATCCATCTCTCCTGATTTAAGGTACCACCTTCAAGATATTGATGACCCCAAAGAAGCTTGGAACACGATTGAATCTGTGTTTGGTAAACTCAATATTATTCGAGCACAACAGTTAGAAAATAAAATACCAACCTTGAGTACAAATGATTTTTCTTGCCTTGGAGACTATCTATCTAGTTTTAAAACACTTAGAATTTTATGTGAAGAATGTAAGATAAAGATGGAGGAAGAGCGTTGCATCTATCTTATTCTTTCTAGGCTAGGTAGTGCATATTATGTATTTGTATCTACCTTTTATTCCATGAGAGAGGCTCTAGGGGAAGAAGCTTATGAAAAAACCTCTCTTGAGTCCTTTTGTGCTTCTTTGATTCGAGAGGAAGATAATCTTGTACAATTTGAAGTGATCAACATTGCAGGTTCCTCCAACAAAGACTTTGTTTCCCAGCAGAAAGATAAACCCAAGTATCCCAAGAAGAAACATCCTCGCTACAACAACAAACAACATAAGGGTCCCAAACCTGCTCAGACAACTTCAGCTCCCACCGGTGATAAA
>JASDQU010880672.1:5356-34882 GCA_032191745.1 Picea mariana
ACAATAGAACCATTGTAATACCCCCAGGTTGTAAATGTGTATATGCACATATACTCTTATAGGTTGGTGATACAATATGGTTTTTGGATCAGAGTCTCTATGTATATATTTTTGGGCTAGAGTGCCTATGTGATATTAGGTTGAAGAGTTTGTATGTTGAAAGGTTGGTTCAGGGCTAGGACTCCACAAGAGGGAGAGGGGGATAAAAGGTTAAGGAAAGGGACTAAGTCAAAAGCCAAGGAATATGATAATATATTCCTAAGTCCTAAGTTATGATTTTATCCTAAGTTCTCAAGTGGGGGGATGTGTTCCCAAGTGGTTGGGAAGGAGTTCCTTTGTTGTCACTTGTCAAAAAGGGAACATGCATAAATAAACTTTTTTTTTAGCGGAAAAATAATTCATTCCATATTTCTCATCATTATGACTTGCCATTTTTGGTCTAGAGAATATTTCTTGTGAGCTAGTGACCCACTCTGACCTCGTTTCCTTGTGAAACCTGTGAATCTTAGGTTGATTTGGGTGAACACTTCTCTTTGGGTTTATTTGGGGAAGGATGGATCCCTATATGAAGAAGTTTGTAGGATATTGTTCCCTTAGTTTGAGGCCAAGAGGGTGCATGGAGACTTCATTATAGCAGTTGAATTTCCAAGAATGACAAAGCTCTGAGACTTCTTGGCCAACTTGTGATGGTTCCCTACAAGGGAAGTGGGATATCGTAAGGGACTATGGAGAATATAAGGGGGTACACTTCCTTATTTTGTGAAAATTGATGGGGAATGAGAGGATATAGGTTGGAAATATTGTTGGATTTTGGTACCTTGTTCTAGGAAATTTTGGTGTTGACAGTGAGACCTTAATTATCTTAGGTTTCCTTTGCATTGGTGGATTCATAGCCCTAATTTAGGGGTGAAATTATGAACCAACTCAATATTATTCAATGAATAACAATCCACTTCGAGGGTGAAACCTCCTTTTACAATATATCCAATTTACAAGACAAGATGAGATGCCTATACAAATGATTCTCCTTTATTATAAATATGAGATAAAGTGAGCATGGTGTAACCTACCACTAAGGTGACCTAATCCTAACTAATAAAAAAACAATGAATGAGTTTTAGGGTCTTAGGTGCCTTAACATTGTTGGAAAATTGGTTCTCATTGATTTGAACCTTAGAAAAATCCCTAAATAAAAGCCCAAAAGCCCCTAAAAGTGATGATGATGTGTCCACTTGAAGAATCCTTGAAGAGCCTTGAACGAGCCTTGACATAAGTGTATATAACTCCAAAGTGGTCCCATTATGGCGTATATTTTAAGCATTTCCCTCATGGTATGAGATAACATGTGGTTGTTTCCACATGTCCACTTTGATTTGTACACAAAGGGAGCCTTGAAGGAGACTTTAAGAACCACTAAAACCAAGTGAAGAAGCCCCTAAAGTGAATTGAAGAATCCACTAAAACCAAGAGAATAAGCTCCTAAATCCAATTGAAGAATCCCATAAATACAAGACAAGAATCCCCTAAATCCAAGTGAATAAGCCCCTAAATCCAAGAGAAAAAGCGCCTAAGGTCATCCATCCTTAAGGAAGAGGTGCAACCAAAATGTTGTGACCCTTGGTCGCACCCCCTCATGTGGAGAAGACTCATATAATAAGAGGAGCATCATTTGGAATTTGTATCATGAAAATTTGACCTAGCCAAGGAAGAGAAGCAAATTTCATCCTATAGTAGTGAATTTCCAAGGGAATATGAAGTGAAGAAGGCTGAAATTCTAGGGGAAGATGAAGTCTTGTGATGATTTGTTCTGGGGTTTTATTTGAAGGTCATATTGTAATTTTTGATACAATGTTTTTTCTAGAACAATTCATATAGTGAAAATTGGAGGTGTTTTAGAAGAGACAATGAAGAATCTTGGGTATTAATTTCAAGTCTTGACTCATTACAGGTTTGGAGTTATACTCAGTGGAAGTTGAGGTTCTTAAAACTAGGTGTTTCTTCTTCAAAATGGGCCATCTTTCCATTTTTGTTATAAGTTGGTTTTTGGGATGATTCAAGGAGAAAAATTTGGAGGAATTTTAGAGAGGATATATAAGAAGACTGGTTACAATTTTCATATCCTGATTCTTTATAGGTACAAAGTTATACTTGTTGGAAGTTAGGGTTTGTGGCTAATATAGAAACTAGTCCCAAATAGGTGTTCGAGATAAAACGATTATATATGAAGCTTGGTAGGTCCAAATTGAATTTCAATTGTTTCATTAAAAATATAATAGATTCTAATATATTATGTCCAAGTTTCAGAATCAAAAACACAAATTTGAGCTTGTGGCGAATCTTACAAGTTTGCAAATTTGAGGTATAGTTCTGAGTAGTTTTGTATGAAAATTTAAGAAGTGATTTTGGGATTGTATTTGAAGGTTGATTTGATCCTATATCATCATTTAAAATATTCCAAGGGGATTGGTGTCTCCTTCCAGTAAGTGTTTGAAAAATCAGGGAGTGGGTTCTTCCTTCAAGTTGGTGCTTGTAAAATCTTGAAACTACTTAAGAAAAGTTATCGTGGTTTTCTCCCAGTTGGTTTTCCACATAAAAATATGTGTGAAATATGTATGAGTTTATGTGATTATTATTGACATGATTAATGGTTAATTTTTATGTAGTGCTTGAAGGTTAAAATTATTGAAATAACTCTATATTGATTCACACCCCCCCCCTCAATATTATTGAATATTCTAACAATTGGAATCAGAGTGAGTTCCTTCAGGAACAATCTAACCAATAGAAGACATATCATGGATAAGAAAGGATAATTTACCAAAAATGGAACACCATTTTTTAATGGGAAAAATATGTTTTTTGGAGCATAAGAATGAGAGCATTTTTGCAAGCACATGGATTTGATGTTTGGAAATCTGTAGTAAATGGATACACTGCACCATCTCCTCCCCCAACAAAAAATGTTGGGAAAAATATTAGTGAATACAATTCAAAGGCTATAAATGTTATTCTAAGTGGTATAACAGGTTCAACATTTTTTTAGGTTATATGCATTGTGATTCTACAAAGGAAATATGGGACAATCTCAAGAATGTTTATGAAGGAGATGCTAAATTCAAAGGGGCCAAGCTTCAGATTTACATAGGAAAAATTGAACATCTAAGAATGAAGAAAGATGAATATATTGCATCTTATTTTCTCAGAGTTTATAAAATCATGAATACTATAAGAGGACTAGGATAAGAGATTGAAAATTCAGTTATTGTGCAAAAGATATTGAGATCTCTCCCAATGAGATTTGACCCTAAAATATCATCTCTAGAAGAAAGACAATATTTGGCTACATTGAACATGGATGAATTACATGGAATCTTACAACATATGAAATGAGAAAAGAATAGGAAAACCCATCTAGAAGGGAAGTAGCTTTCAAATCCTCCAAGAAGAAAAGTGTTGGAAAATTGGTTGTCATTGATGTCAACTCTAGAAGAAGTTTAGAAGCCCCTAGAACTGATGGGTGTATTTGAAGAAGTCTCCAAAGTGGTCCCCGTATGGTGTAGCTTTAAGCATGGTCCTCACAGGAAGATACTTTGAACAAGCCTACAAGAAGTCCTAGAGGTGTGTTCATGAAGCCCCAAAGTACATATGAGAAGTTACAGGTCGGATCCAAAATTAATTAAAGGAGAAAACATTGTTGCAAAAAACGTTATAGGTCGACCCTAAATTCAAATAAAGGAGGCACTTGGAAAAGTATAAATACACATCAATAACCTTTCATTTTTTCATCCAAGCAAGTGTGTGTTTATGTATGGATCTAGCATAAGTGGGTATACACTTGTGCTAAGAGGATTGATGAGCTCAACAAAGAAAATATGGCCTAGGAGAAAGGAGGTCAAGGAGAGAAAGGATTTTTTTGATGTCATTCACATGTCGTATTGGAGCAAAGTGTAGATGTCCACAGGTTGAAAGTGCAACAAAGCGCATATGTCTGGGGGTCGAGAGTAGAGAAAAGCATAGATATATATTTTGGGAAGGTACAAGTTGACAAGTAGGTCATTTGTGGGTTGCAATGGAGCAAGGAATAGATATCTGCAAGTCATAGTGGAGAAAAGTGTGGATGTCCACAGGTTGATAGTAGAGCAAAGAAAGGATCTATGTTTTCAGCAGGTACAAACTTATAAGTGACATAAACAAGCTGTTCAGGTGAATCTACAGTAGACTAGGGGAGTCTTGGAACTTGGATATGACAGGTTCATTCTTTTATATACATATTTAAGGGTGGAAGGAAGGGGAAAGGAAAGGGGGTTGGAGCCACCTTTCAGTTAGAGATGGATAATCTAGGGAGTTGTAGCTTCCTTCAGGTTGGATCTTGCAAAATAGGGGGTTGGTGTCTCCTTCCAGTTGGTGCTGGAAAATATTGGAAGTTGTAGCTTCTCGTGAATGTAATATTTTTATTATAAAAACCTCTATGGATTTCCACATAAATATATTGTGCATTGTATATTTATTCTTATTCTCTTATTGTATATTGGATAAATTATTTGATTGAAAGTAAAGTTGTAAAAAGTGCTAAATTGTACTTAATATTGATTTACCCCCCTACAAGTATCAACAATTGGTATCAGAGAAGTTTATCTTTAGAACAGTCTAATCACTAGAAGGAATATTGTGTGAAAAAATGGAAGGTCACATTCCAAATGGGATTCCACCATTTGATGGAAATAATTATGCATACTGGAGCAACAAAATGCAAACTTACTTGACAACTTTAGGAGTAGATATCTAGCTCTGAGTTGTCAATGGCTATAAAGTTTCGAAAAACACTCCAACTGATCTAGATGAGAAGAAATTAATGAGTTGTAATTCAAAGGCTAAGCATGTTATCATGAGTGGATTGACACCATCTGTTTCTAGCAAGCTGATGGGTTGTAGCACAACTAAACAGGTTTGGTACAAACTTAAAAACATTTATGAAGGAAATCTAAAAGTCAAGTAGGTCAAGCTCCAATGACATAGAGCACAATTTGAAAATTTAAAAATGGATGAAAAAAAGATATTGCAACCTATTTACTCAGATTAGATGAAGTTGTCAATGCCAACAAAGGATTAGGAGAAGAATCCAAAGAATCATTGGTTGTACATAAAGTGTTGAGATCGCTTCCTTTGATATATGATGCCAAGGTCTTGGCCATTGAAGAAACTACGGATTTAACCAAAATGACAATAGATGAGCTACATGGGATCCTCACATCATATGAATTGGCTATAGATACATAAAATGGACAACCAAATAAATAAGCATATTTTAAATCCACAAAGAAAACAAGTAACAAAGAACACAAGGTATAAGAAAAGACAGGTGATGAATCAGATGAAGAAGAAGCAAATTTCGTAAGGAAGCTCAAGAGGGGAATCGACAAATACAAAGGTAAGTTACCTTTTAAATGCTTCAATTGTGGTAGAATAAGACACTATGCTAAGAAATGTCCTTCTGAATAAAATAAAATATTCCACAAGAAAAAGATCCTTTACTCCAAGGAGGAAAGAAGTTATTCAAATCAAGGTGATGGAGAAGAAAGGGATGTAAGGGAAGTTCTCTTCATAACTCAAGAAACTCATAATGATGACCAAAAAAATTATGAAATAGATGAAATCGTTTCTGGAGAATATTCTGATGAAGAGACTGAATAAACAAACATAGGGTCTTTCTGGGGAGGCAAAGTCTTCAAAGAAAGTGAATAGGAAAATGATGAGAATCTGGAAAAAATGAAATATGCTGAAAAAGAAAATAGCAAGCTCAAAAACAAAAATAGAGAATTAAAAACGAATTGAGTAGTTGTGAAGAAGAGAATCATGAGCTTGAAAATAAAATTAACATCTTGAAGGAGAAGTTAGATAAGAAGACTGGAGATTATGAGAAATTAAAATCAAAATTGGATCACACAAGAAAGTAGTTAACATTGACAATGGAAAAATTGGAGAAATTTGAAAGAAGTATTGAAACATTAGATGAAATTCTTAGCAATCAGAGATCACCTACTGATAATATAGGACTTGGATACAATAATAGTTTGAAGAAAGAAGACACGGATAAAAAGGACAAGAAATATGAAGAAAATACTAGAAACTATGCAAATACCTTAAGAAGTGGAATCAAAAATCAAAAGGGAGTTGAAGAACAATAAGAACATGACACCTCTAGCTGAAATAGAAAATCATAATTCAGAAGGGCTGAGACACCAAGAAGGTCATTTCCTACCAGGTATTAGAATATTTTTCTTGGTCATTGTTATACTTGCAGAAACTTTGAACACAAATAAATTCATTGTAAAATCAATGCAAAAACAACTATATGAGAATCAGAAATGATTATGAATATCCAAGGGACAATCATGTAAACAGTAGATATGGAAATAATTATGGATATATCAAGAGATATTACAATCTATTTGATCCACTGATGAATGAAAATATTTTATGCTACAACTGCAATAATCTTGGTCACAAAGAATGAGATTGTCGAGATATGAAAGAAGATGCTCCTATGCCAACCATAGTATGGAAAATGAAAGAAAATACAAACAAGGAAAATTGTCAATTAGCACTGATTTTTGAAGATAAAGAATAGAAATGGTACATAGACAATGGGTGCTCAACACACATGATTGGGGACCAAAACAAATTCATCAGCCTAAACAAAGGAAAAGGTGGCAGAGTGGCATTTGAAAATGACTCCTTTGTGAAAATACTTGGAAAAGGTGTAGTGAGTCTTGGAAGTGAAAATGTAAAAGTAGAAAATATCTTACTATTGAAGAATTGAAGCATAATCTCCTTAGTTTAAGTAAAATATGTGATCAAGGATGCAATCTTAAGTTTGACTCCCGAATGTGTGAAATCATAGAAGAAGACTCAGGCAGATTGGTTGCAACAATAACAAGAAGACCAAATAACATATACATCCTAGAAAAAGAGGAAAGAGAGAAAATTGAAGTCACGCAAAAGATCTCCAAGGAAGGAAAGGATAAGAAGACATAAAAGGAAGGAGAAGTATTATTGAGCGCCATGAGTTCAGGGGGAGTAGCCTCAAAGAGAAGAGTTACCCTTTTCCATTGATGTCAAAGGGGGAGATAAAAATCAGGAGCATGATGACAAGCGAAGAAATGTTCACAGGAAGAGTATGAGTGTTTCCATCAATGTGAAAGGGGAAGATTGTTGGAAAATTGATTTTCATTGATGTCAAATCTATAAGAATTTTAGAATCCCCTAGAAGTGATGGGTATAGTTGAAGAAGTCTCCAAAGCGGTCCCCTTATGGCATAGATTTAAGCATGGCCCTCACAAGAAGAAACATTGAAGAAGTCTACAAGAAGCCCCAGAGGTGTGGTCATGAAGCTCTGAAGTATATACGAGAAGTTATAGGTCGACTACAAAATTAATTGAAGGAGAAAAAGTTTTTGCAATAAAAAGTTACAGGTTGGCCCTAAATTCAAATAAAGGAGGCACTTGGAAAAGTATAAATACACATCAAGAACCTCTCATTTGTTCATCCAAGCAAGTGTGTGTTTGTGTATGTAGCTAGTATAAGTGCGTCTTCCCTTGTGCTAGGAGGATTGACAAGCTCAAAAAATAATTTATGGCCTAGGAGAAAGGAGGTTGAGGGGAGCAAGGAGTCTTTTTAGGTCATCCGTGGGTTGCAGTGGATAAAAGCACAGATGTTTGTGGGTTGGCAGTGAATAAATGCATAGATGTCTGCGGGTAGATAGTAGAGCAAAGCATGGATCTATGTTTTGGGTAGGTACAAACTGACAAGTAGGTCATAGTGGAGCAAGGCACGAATATACACAGGTCATAGTGGAGCAAAGTGTGGATGTCTGTAGGTTGATAGTAGAGCAAAGTGTGGATCTATGTTTTTGGTAGGTACAAGCTAACAAGTGACATCAATAAGTTGTTCAAGTAAATTTATAATATACCAGGGAAGTCTTGGAACTTGGTTGTGATAATTTGATTCTTTTATATACATATTTAAGGGTGGAAGGAAGGGGCAAGGAAAGGGGGTTGGAGCTAGAGAATATAGGGAGTTGTAGCTTCCTTCAAGTTGGAGCCTGTAAACTAGGGGGTTGGTGCCTCCTTCCAGTTGGTGTTAGAAAATATTGGAAGTTGTAGTGTCCTTAGAATGTAATATTTTTATTATAAAACATTCTATGGATTTCCACGTACATCTATTGTGCACTGTGTATTTCTTCTTCTACTCCTATTGTATATTGGATACATTATTTGATTGAAAAGTAAAGTTGTAAAAAGTGATAAATTGTACTTGATACTGATTCACCCCCCCTCTCAGTATCAAAAACAAGAAAGAACAAGCGAAGGTCAAAACCCTACTCTAACAATGATTTAGACAATGAAGAAGAACCCAACTTTGTGAGAAACCTAAAAAGAGGAACCAGAAAGTACAAAGGTAAGATTCCTTTCAAATTCTTTAATTGTGGTAAAGTCGTCCATTTTGGTTCCAAATTTCCTTATGAAAGGGGTTCATATAGTGATGATGAAGAATTTCCTAAGAAAGAAAATAAATATTAGAAAAGAGACAAGGAAAGAAAATAAAGAAGACTTTTTTAAAAAGAAAATCCTTTATTCAAAAGACAATAGTTCTCCATCCAATGAAGATGATGATAGTGATAATGAATCAAGAAGAGTACTCTTCATGGCATTAGAGACTCAAGAGGAAACTACTGAAAATAGTTAAGGATATTATGAAGAAGAAGGAGAAGTGATCTTGAGTAAAAATTGTTCAGTGCCTTAAGTGATCTAAGAATAGAAAGGAAGAAAAAAAAGTCTCTCAAAGAAGAGTTAAGTAAACTGAAGGAACACTTTCAAAACCCTGGAATTTTTTTTGAAGAAGCCAAGTAGAGTATCATAGATCTAAGGATTCAGTTGGAAGAAGAAAAAATGATTGAAGAAACACTCAAGAGACAACTGGAAGAAAATAAGAAAATAACATAGAGTCTAGACGCTGAAATAGTCTCACTAAGAAAGGAACTACATAAGGACATCCAACTAAATTTTGGCAATAAAACCAAAATAATGGATGAAATCATCCACAATAAAAAACCATTCTATGAAAATTCTGGACTTGGATACAAATAAAATAATATTGATGAGGGTTCAATCTCTAGATGACGGGAAATGAAGCAGAGAAAAGAAGTTATGCAGATACTATCAAGGGTTCCATCAAGAAAGAATAATGAAAGCCTCTAAAGGAGGAAATACATAAACCAAAAATAAAGAAAAATAAAGAAGAAGATTGTGCATTTATAGGAATATGGAATCAACAACTAGCAATGAATAATACCAAAGAAGAAGATCATGATTTCAGAATAACAACACCAGCTAGAAGACCACCCACACATAGGTACCAAAATATTTTTCTTGGTTTGTGTTATTCTTACAATAATTTCGGGCATAAATCCATAAATTGTAGAGCCTATGCAAAGGTTAGAAACACTTGGAACAAAAGTAGATATGAAAATCCCACGAATCATTATGAATAAAATTGTCCCAGAAATCCTCATAAGGCATTTGACAAAAATTATAACAATTTTGGTGATTTGGGTTATGAAATTGAATGCTACAAATGTAACAATTTGGACACATAGCCAGAAATTGCGCAGAAGTGATTTGATAGTTTCTTCAAGGGAAACTAGGCATGTTCCTTTCAATCATATAGGGGAACAACAAAGAACATGGAAAAGGAAGAAAGAATATTTTAATGTTGAGGAATGTGGGTTTGTCTTACAAGCCCAAAATAGAAGAATCCATTGGTATATTGACAGTGGATTCTCAAAGCATATCACTAGAGAAAAAAACAGATGTGTAACATTAAAGAAAGAAAAAGAGGGTTCTATCACATTTGTAAATGATAACTCAACCAAAATTATCTGAAAAGGCACAGTCATTATTGGAAACAAAGATGTTGTGGCAGAAATGTCCTATTTGTTGAAAACATGAAGCATAATAAGTGTGAGCCAAATGTGTGATTAGGGATACACACTCATATTCAATTCGAAAGAATTTGAAATAAGGAGATAAGGATTAGGTAGACTAGTGGCAACAACGATGAGGAATCCAAAAAACATATACATCTTGAATGAGATCAAAGAAGAAAGTTGTTGTTTGGGAAAAGAAGATTAAAGTTGGATTTGGCATAAGAGAATGGGCCATATACACTTTGATAATCTTTTCAATATCACAAAGAAGCAATATGTAATAGAAATTCAAGAAATCACAAATCCAACGAATACTATGTGCATGTACTATCATCATGGAAAACAAACAAAAGTTGAATTCAAGACAAAGGAATACTCTATGAAAAAACTATTGGAGATTGTTAAAACTGATTTATGTGGGCCCACAATAAAAAAAGGACTTGATGGTGAACAATACTTCATGTTACTCATTGATGACTACACCAAAATGACCTGGGTTTATTTCCTTAAGAAAAATTTAGAAGCTTTTGAATGTTTCAAGGTATTCAAGGAACTGTTTGAAAATGAAATTAATTTGAAAATAAAATGCTTAAGATCATATAATGGAGGTGAGTTTGCTTCAAATGAATTCATGGATTTTTGTGAAGAACATGGAATATAAAGATAATTATCAACATTTATAACACCTAAACAAAATGGAGTTGTTGAAAGGAAAAGCAGAATTGTACAAGAAATTACCAGAACCATGTTGAATGACTCCAAGCTAAGTGATATCTTTTAGGGACAAACAATGCATACATCCGTTTATATCTTGAAAAACATTGATCAAAAGTAATAGTGATAAGACTCCATATGATTTATGGAAAGGAATACTGGTCAATGTCAAGCACTTTAGAGTGTTTGGAAGCAAGTGTTACATAAAAAGGGAAAACAAGAAGATTGGAAAATTTGACTCCTAGGTGGATGAAGGCATATTTGTTGGGTATTCATGAAAAATCAAAGTATATAATTGCTACAATATAAGACTCAATAATATAGTGGAAAGCATTAATGTAAAATTTGATGAGGTGGACTTGTTGAAGACCAGTAAGGAAAGAAGAAATTCAAACATCTTTGAAGAATAGGAAAATGAAGAACTAAAGCAAGAATAAAAGAAAGAAGAAGAAGAATAACAACAAGAAGACAAGCAGTCAAAAGCATAACAAGAAGAAAAAATCCAACAATGTTATTAGATACCTTCTAGGACACCTAACCACTAGGTTCATAATAATCATCCACTAGAATAAATCATTGGAGATAGAAGTGTTGGACTAGAAACCATGAGAATAAGGAAAGCACAGACACCTGAACAAGGACATTTTTCATTATTTTCCACAGTTGAACCAAGTAACTTTGAGGAATCCATAAATTATGAACATTAGATCAATGCTATGGAAGAAGAACTAAATCAAATAAAGAAGAATGAGACATGGGAACTAGTTCCAAGTCCAAAGGACAAAAATGTGATTGTGAAAAAATGGGCCTTCAGAAACAAGCTAAATGAATATGGACAGGTAACCAAAAACAAATAAATACTAGTGTGCAAAGGATATGCTCAAGTTGAAGGAATAGATTTTGAAGAAACCTTTTCTCCCGTGGCCATAATAGAATCAATCAGAATGTTATTGCCTTATGCATGCTCCAAATATATCAATGTGTATCAAATGGATGTAAAATCATCTTTTATAAATGGATAATTAGAATAGGAAGTCTACATAGAACAACCAGAAAGGTTTCTACTATCAGAAAAGGAAGATTATGTTTTCATATTGAAGAAAGATCTATATGGACTTAAGTAAGTTATGAGAGCTTGGTACTCAACATTGGATAGGTACTTAAAAAAATGAGGATTCAAAAGGGGGAATTCATATAGTAGCCTCTACATAAAGGTGGATCAAGGCAGTATGATTATTATTGAAGTGTATGCCAATGACATCATCTTTGTAATTGATGATGATAGATTGATTTAGAAGTTTGTCAAGGATATGCATAATGAATTTGAAATGTCCCTACTTGGGGAGTTGAATTTCTTCTTGGAACTCCAGATATCTCAACTAGATGAAGGAATTTTCATTTCCCAAACCAAGTACATCAAGAAAATGTTAAATAAGTTCAAAATGGAAGATTGTAAACCTATGAGTACTCCTATGGTTACCAATTGCAAGTTGAACAAAGATGACGAATCTAAAGAAACAGATCAAAGACTCTACATATCAATGATTCGTAGTCTATTATATGTGATAGCTTCAAGACCAAATGTAATGCAAGCAATTGGACAAGTTGCAAGAATTCAAGAGGCACTAAAGGAAACCCATGTTCTAGCAGTGAAAAGGATCTTCATATATCTTAAAGGAACAACATAGTTTGGGGTATGGTATATGAAAGGAAATGAGTTAACTATGGTCACCTACACGGATGCATATTGGGTAGGAAGTATTGATTACAGAAGAAGTACAAGTGGAGAAAATTTCTACTTAGGTGACTGCTTAGTGTCGCAATTGAGCAAGAAGAAATTTTCAGTATCCTTATCCATAAAATAAGTAGAATATATCACAGCAGCAACATGTTGTACTCAGATTATCTACATGAAGCAAACCATGCAAGACATACAAGTGATATATGTTAGGCCTATTTCTATACCTTATAATAACACCAGTGCTATAAACATCTCCAAGAATCCATTGATGTACTCCAAGACCAAACATATTCTTATTGAGTTCTTCTTTCTACGAGAACAAGTCATAGAAAATAATATCAAGTTGGAGTATGTTGAAATAAAAGAACATATTGCAGACATCTTCACAAATTATCTTCTTAGAGAGACCTTTGAGTATATTTAACAAAAATTAGGAGTAATTTCTTATCCAAATTGATTTCCATAATATTCTAAAAGAACAAAAATGGGAATACTATTAGGGGGAGTTACCCTTTTCCATTGATGTCAAAGGGGGAGGGAAAAATAGTAAAATTAGAAGCATAAATATAGGGGGAGGCAACATGAATACAAGAGGATAGTACAAGCATTGGGATCAAATAATGAAGACAAGGGGATCATGTTTGTTTCACTAAGTTTCCAACAATTCCAAAGGGGGATATTGTTGGAAAATTGGTTTTCATTAATGTCAACCTTATAAGAATCCCTAAAGAAAAGCCCATAAGCCCCTAAAAGTGATGATGATGTGTCCACTTGAAGAACACTTGAAGAGCCTTGACACAAGTGTATATAACTCCAATTTTTTCCCCTTATGGTGTATCTTTTAATCATGGCCCTCACGGGACGAGAAAAAATGTGGTTTTTTCCACATGCCCACTTTGAGTTGTAAATAAATGGAGCCTTGAAGAATAACTAAAACCAAGTGAAGAAGCCCCTAAAACCAAGATAAGAAGCCCATAAATACAAGTGAATATGCCCCTAAATCCAAGATAAGAACCCCCTAAATCCAAGTGAATATTCCCCTAAAATAAAGTAAATAATCCCTAAGGTCAGCCATCCTTAAGGAAGAGGTGTGACCCAAAAGTTGTGACCCTTAGTCGCACTGCCTCATGTGGAAAAGACTCATATAAATAAGAGGATCCACATTTGTCATTTCAATCAAAAAAATTCGACCTATCCAAGAAAGAGAAGCATGTTTCACCTAGAGGAGCAAATTTCCAAGGGAAGATGAAATGAAGAAGAGAAAAATTCCAAGGGAAGATGAAGTCTTGTGATGATTTGTTCTAAGGTTTTCTTTGAAGGTCATCTTGGAATTTTCGATATAACATTTTTTCTAGAAATATTCAGATATAAAAACTTGTATGTGTTTCAAAAGTGATAGAAAATAATCTTGGGTATGAATTTCAAGTCTTGACGTCAGGTTTGGAGTTATACTCAGTGGAAGTTGAGGTTCTTAAAACTGGGGTTTTCTTCTTCAAAATGAGTCATATTGCCATTTTTATATAATGTTTTTTAGGGGAAAGTTCAAGAAGTGGAACTTGTATTAATTTCATAGAATATATCTAAGAATATTGGGTACAAGTTTCAGATCCCGATTCATTATAGGTACAGAGTTATACTTGTTGGAAGTTAGGGTGTGTGACTAATCTAGAAACTAGTCCCAAACAAATGTTCGAGATAAAATGGCTATATATGAATCCTGGTAGGTCCAAATTGAATTACACTTGTTCAATTATAATGATAATATATCCTAATATCTACGGTCTAAGTTTTATAATCAGAAACAAAAAATTGAGCTCATGGCGAATATTACAACTTTGCATATTTGAGGTACGGTTATGAGCAGTTTTGTATGTAGATTTAAGAAGTGATTTTGGGATTGTATTTGAAGGTTGATTTGATATTGTATCATAATTTAAAATATTCCAAGGGGATTGGTTTCTTCTTCCAGTAGGTGATGGAAAACTCAGGGAGTGGGTGCTTCCTTCAAGTTGGTGCTTGTAAAATCTTGAAACTACTTAAGAAAAATTTATGTGGTTTTCTCCCAATTGGGTTTCCACATAAAAATATGTGTGCAATGTGTATGAGTTTATGTGATGATGAATGACATGATTAATAGTTAATTTTTATGTAGTAATTGAAGGTTAAAATTGTTGAAATAACTCTATACAAATTCACCCCCCCTCTCAATACTCTTGAATATTCTAGCAAACATAACCCCTCTCTTTAAAAAAATATTTTCCCTCAAAGCTTGTAATTGTTTCTTCATGAAATTCCCATTTTCTCATGTATCTTCTTAGGGAGGAATAATATTCCATTTGATTAGGTACTCCATAACGATTCTATTCTGTAGAGATATAGAACACCTATCTATAAATATTTTGGGTTCAACCATCAACTTCCCTTCTTCATCTAATTCTAAAAGTTCTATCTGCACTGACATAGACTTTCCTAAAACCTTTTTTTATAAAAGATACATGAAAAACCATATGAATGTGAGAAGAATGCAAATATAACTCATACGACACCTATAATCTTATGAACATTATTTTAGTGTCCATAACATTTTGAATCTAATTTCTAATTCTTGTTTTGTTTTAGAGTAGATTGTTTATAAGGTTGCAGTCTCAAAAATACCCAATCACCCTCCTCAAATTGTCTTTCACTTCAATATTGATGTTTATTGCTTCATCCTGTTTTGTGCCATTTGAAATTTTCCTTAAGAATTGTCAAAAAAAATTTAGTCTTTTCCATATGTGACTCTATTGCCTCTACTTTGGACTGGTCCTGCAAAAAGTATGAGATGCTAAGAGATGTATATCCATAAAAGTATTCAAGTGGGAACATCTTGTTAGAAGAGTGATAGGTGGTATTTTTACACCATTTTGATAGAGGAAGCCACTTCACCCATTGAGATTTCTTTTCTAAAGAATAGCAACATAGATAACCCTCTAAACATTTGTTAACTAATTTATTTTCCCATCTATTTTTGGATGGTATGTTGAGCTCATAGCTAGTGTTGTTCCACTCATATTTCATAATTAATTCCAAAACTTTCATGTGAATTTCAGATCTCTGTCACTTACTATTACTTTTAGAAATCCATGAAGTCTATGAATTTCCTTCATTAACACTTATGCCACTTGACTTATCGTATATGTACTTTGAATTCCAGAAAAATGTGTATATTTTGTAAGTCTATACTTGCCACCATTTTTTGATTGCATGCAAAATATCTACCATTTTTTTTTTCATATGTAAATTTTACCAACTATTTTCCCTTTAATTGTTTACATTCAAAATCCAATGGTCTCCCCTCTTGCATCAATATTGCTCCAATTCCTTGTCTAGATTCATCACATTCGACTATGAATGTTTTACCAAAATCAGGTGTTTCCAATACTAGTGTCGAAGACATGGAATATTTTAAGAGTGATAATGCCAAGGTAGCCTCTTCATTCCATAAATATGAACTTTTATTCAATATATATGTGAGTGAGCCTACAATGTGTGCATAATTTTTAACAATTTTTTTATAATATCATATAAGTCCCAAAAATCCTCTAAAACTCTTTATATTATTAGGAATAGGTCATTTTTTAATAACTTGGATCTTTTGAGGGTCCATCTTAACCCTTTACCTTGAAAAAATATGACCCAAATACTCTACTTATTGTTTCCCGAAAACAAATTTGGATCTTTTACATACAATTGATTTCTCTCAAGAATTTGTAGGACTTTATTCACATGTTTAATGTGGTCTTCCAATGATTTTCCATAGCTAAGTACATAATCAAAGAAAACCAACACAAACTTTCTAAGTTGGGGTTGAAAAACTTTGTCCATAAGGATTTGAAAAGTAGAAGGAGAATTAGTCAATACAAAAGGTGTGACCAATAACTCATAGTTCCCATCATGAGTTCTAAAAGTTGTTTTGGGAATTCCTTCTTTTCTTAATATAATCTAGTAGTATCATGATTTAAGATCTATATTTGTATAATAAACCACTCCACGAATCTCATCTAATAGCTCATCAATATTTGGAATATGGAATTTATCATTTATGGTGATTTTTTTTAGATATATATAATCATGACACATCCTCCAAGAATTATCTTTTTTTCTCACCACCATTACTAGAGATAAAAATGAGCTCTTGCTTGATTGAATAATAATTGAATCCATCATGACTTGTACCATTTTTTCAATATCCCCCTTTTTCTAATGAGGATATCTGTAAGTCCTTTTATTAGCAGGATTACTTCTAGGTATTAGTTCAATTTGGTGTTCATGATCCCTATATGGAGGTATCCATTTAGGAATTTATTAGAAGACCCTATGGTGATTTTCCAAAATGCATTTTAATTCCTCTAGAATATTTTCATCTTCCTACTTTACTTTCATAGAATAATTTATAACCAAAAACCCCCTACTACCCCTTTTTAGGAGCTTTTCCATTCCATGAGATTCAATGATCTGAGAAGGTGCATATTTTAACCCTTTTAATTCATATTGAATTCCTTCCAATTCAAATCTCATGAATGATTCCTGATAATTTGTAGAAATTGTACCTAATATTCTCAACCATTGAAACCCTAGAAAAATATCTACACCTCCAATGGGAATGGCATACATCAGGATTTCTAAGTTATATTCTCCCATACTAAGTTGAATGTTGTTTCATTTTCTTCCACAATCAATACTACCTCCGTTAGCAACAAAAATTTGAAAATTTGTCACTAGATACAAAAAACAATTGAGGCTCTTTGCTAATATTTTATCAATGAAGTTATGGGTACTCCTTGAGTCAATAAGCACTATAACCCTTAGCTTCTTAGTGTATCCTACAATCTTATCTTAAGGGTTTGAGGTGCTTACAATCCTACCAATGCATGAAAAATATTTCACACCTCTCGTTGTTGTTTAGAATTTCTACATATTTTTCTTCTCCATTAAGTTCACAATTCCTTCCTAATCCCTTTGTATAGATGCCTTCATTTCCTCTTCATCATTATTATCCAAGGTGAACAATTTGGTTTCTTGACATTTATGCCCTTTGGACCATTTTTTATCACAACCAAAGTATAGTCCTTTTTTTTCTTTCTTCCATTTTCTTTGATGATATTCGAGTAGGTTGGGGTAGGGTTCCCCATGAGCCTAAAATCTATCTCTACTTCCTACATATATTCCAATGGTATACGTGTGTGTATCTCTATTCTTGGTTTGATTATGAAAAGAAAAATGTATAGCCTCCATACTATTTTCATGATGTTTTTAGAAAATGTCATGTTTAGTGTCTTCCTGTAATCCACCTGTGTAAGCTTACAACAGATGTTCATCACTTATGTTATCCACCCTTGTGGAAAACACCTAAAATTATAAATTATAATATTCAATATCACCTAAGTTCTTGATTCTTGTCAATTGACTAAAGTATTCATGTTCCCAAACTTTTCCATATTGTGCTTCTAAGTCTCTTATAAATAAACTCCAAGTATAATGATGAGAATGGGGCTTTATTTTGAGTACCCATTGACACCATTGATACGGTTTTATCTCAAAGTAAAAGGTTTATAATGAAATCCCTTTCTTATCATCCATAATATTATGTAATTCAAAGTATTTCTGTATTTGTTTCACCCATGTAAAGACTTATGTTCCATCAAACTTTTTTAATTCAACCTTGGGAAAGTTGACACCCTTAGGAACCCATCCATAATTAAATCCACTATTAGATTTAAATCCAAATGAAAATTTCTTACTATGGAAGGTTGTTCAACATGAATAATACATTTATTTTCATGATTCTCTTCGGTCACAGTGTCACTTTTAGGAAGCCTCCCATCTAGGATTTATAAAATGGAATTTTTTTATTCCACCATCTTTTTATCCATCTTATTTTTCATTTGGTGCATCCTCTAATTCATCAAGATTTATATTTTATCATCCAATTCCCTTTAAAATGTTTCTTGGGAACATGATAAATCCCCAAGTTTCAACACACTACCATTCATTTCCTTAACTTGGTTCTTAATTGGAATAGCTTTTTTTTAAGTCTTCTCTTTCTTCAGATGCCATGTGTGATATTTATTGAGGTTTGCTAGGAGTATTAGTTATTGTAGGACCCATTTCCATTGGAAATAATAATAATAATCCTCTTTTTTCTCTTTATTATTATGTTTAAATCACTAGAAATGGATCTTCCAATCAAAATTTATGTTAAGTGTGAGCTACATACCTTCAAAACCTTAGTTGGGAAATTGTTTGCTAGTTGTCCTTTGTCCTGATGTAACTCTGTAATTTTATCCCTTCTGAATATACAATGTCAACATGTAGTACTATGATGTTTCTTCTCTTCAATGCGATATGGTAGATCAAAATTTGACATGCCAAGTTAAAGTTATGGCAACTTTACTAAATCTTGTTGATTTTTGTCCCTTTCTAGAGAATGCACTTCTATGGAATGCCACATGTCCAATTCAAATATGTTTCTAGAATGTTTATATAAAATACTATGGTATGTCTTATTTCAAAAGAAACTAGTGGCACTTAATTTGGACTTTCCAAACTTCAGATATGGTACTTCTACCAACAACACATATTTGAGACTAGTTTTAGGACTAGTCACAAACCCACACTTACATAGGATATGTATCATAAATTATAATGAAATAGTGCCTAATTTTTTTACCAAACATACCTTGCTATGTCTCCTTAGTATCCTCAACTTTTTTTTTTCTGAATCATCCCAGAAATTGTTTTATAGTGGAAATTCGAAGATGAATCGTTTGAAACTGATTTTTGGACTAGTCACAAACCCTCACTTCCATAGTCTATATCACAGTAATCATAAAAAACTAGTACCTGAAATGTTTACTAGACATACTTCACTATGTATCCTTAGTACCCTCAAAATTTCTCTATTTGAATCATCCCAAAAGAAAATCTAGAGAAAAAATGTCAATAGGTCTTGATTGGAGTGAAACCCTAGGATCGTATGCTCTGATACCAAATGTTATGAATCAACTCAAAAATAGTCAATGAATAACAATCCACTTCGAAGGGGAAACTTCCTTTTACAATATATCGAATTCACAAGACAATATGAGATACTTGTACAAATGATTCTCCTTTATTATAAATAGGAGATAAAGTGAGCATGATGTAACCTACCACTAAGATGACCTAATCATAACTAATAAACTAATAATAAATGAGTGTTAGGGCCTTAACATAGGGCCTTAGCAGGTGACCTACTATTGAGGGTGCTAGAACAACAATATCTATGGTTGGGTGGAACGTTTGAGGTTTGTAGCTAGTTGATTCTTTTATAAAAAGATAAGTGTTATGTTATATGCTTATATGTTGTTTATTATGTATAATTGTGTACTTAATTGCTATTGTTGTGCACATTTATATTTATGAATCTTATTGTGTGTTATGCATAAGTTATGCATTGAAGTGCATGATGCTAAGATTGCATAAATATTTCATATGCAGGGCATATTATTACAAGTGGGTATTAGAGCCTTGTTGGACATGATTATTCATGGTATCAAAGTATTAATGAGTGAGGTAAAATAATTTCAAAATTTTGGTATGTAAAAGAGGTTGAATTTTCATGGAATATGCCCAGAAGTGAGTTTGGGATGTATTAAAATTTGGTATTAGAGCGAGCCACAAAACTTAGGTTGTATGGGTCAAACATTACATTGTAGTGTAGTGTGCATAAATTACAAAGGTGGAATTTGAGTATGTTTGCAAATTAGTTGACAGAATTTCCTGTGAAGAATTAGAGAAAAATCTTGGAATTTTGAGGAAATTGAGCTCAGGGGTTAAAATTCCCAATTTCAACCTTTGTTTTAGTGATTATAGGAATTGAATTGGCTGAATTTAAAGTTACATAATGGTCATGGATGAATTTGGAGAAAAATAGCAAAACCCCAAATTTAAGGGTGAATTCAGGTTGAATTCATGTCTAGAATCATTGAAAGGAAAAGTATGGTGGAAATTCGTTGTGTGTGAGGTTGAATTTATCCTGAGAAATCCAAAATAATAGTTTTAATGGAACACATGTAAACATGGGAAATTTAAAATTTTTGAGAAATTATGAAAAGTTTGGAAAATTTGAGACTTTTTCCATACAAGTTCCACGTGGAAGCCACATGTCAGGTGGTGTGCACTGCCATGGTGGCAGAGCCATGATGGTGGTGTCAGGGGATGAGTATACATGTGGAAAGTTCCACGAAATTCGATCCAAGGGAGAAGGTTCTTGATGGTAGGCCTGAGGGGTGATGTAGGGACCACGATAGAAAGGAAATTTATGGGACTTTGAAATAGTGGCATTGGGGTTGTTCCTCGAACCCCTGCAACCAATCAAATGGTGTCACGTGGCACCATAGTAGTAATAGGTAATGGGACATTGGGGATGAATTGATCAGTGTGAAAATAAAACCCAGGTAAAGCATGATGACCATTGCTCTTTCTTCATCCTTTGTTGTCCAATCAAGTGCAGGTTAACTTTGTATCATTTAATTACAATGCATCTTAGCACCCCCTAGAAGGTCTTAGTTGTAGATATGAGATATATGGTTAGAGATATGTGTTCTTAAGAAAAAAATTCATGTGATGGGACCCACCCAATCATCACGTTCAATCACAGTGCTCCAGGTGATCTAGGAGGATCCAGAATGATCGAAAATCAATCTTTTCAAATGCTAATGAAAATGAATTCATTACGTAGAGATTGACGATAGATTTCCAACAGTGTGTGAATTACCTCAAATGGACGTCGTATGAAGAAGTTATGATGTTCTGAAGATTTTGACCAACAAGAAAAATGTCAAACAGGGCAGGACACGTGGTAAGCTCATAGGCTGACACATGGACCATTTGTACAACTGAAATATCATAGGGTGATGTCAAGATTATGTCATCATGCCAACATGGCATCACGAGAGGTTGACACATGTCACTCAGTTTTGTCATTTTCAGCACCCAGTTGAACTAGTAAAAATTTGGCATGTGGCATTTGTACAATGCACGTGGAACCATTGCAAGGGTGACACATAGAAGGTACATGTTGGTAGCACAACACAATTTCTCTATTTGAATGACAAACAACACTTTCTGTAGCTTCCTTCACCTCATCTTGTAAATATTATCATTTGGAGATGATTTGGATTACAAGAGATGTTCATTAATTCTCTAAGATTTGTGTTTTCGTATTTGTTTCATGTTTGGTTCATGATGGAAAGCATGAACCAAAATTGAAAACTTAGTTTCGTGTTATACTCCTATTCAAGGCATTCTTTTAAAGGGTCATTGTGCTTGTATCTACTCTATGTCTAATACTTGAATGATTTACCTTTGGAGAGTTTTGAATGTTGATGTGATTTCTATACACTTAGTTGATTCACTTTTGACTTATGGACATTTTTGTATATTTAAACTTTTTGCAAATAAAATATAGTTGTGCTAGTCATAATGCACAACTATTATACCCTGTATGTAATCCTTTTGTTGGCAGAGTGAATTAATAATCTTTTCATTATGGTTTGAGGGTTTTTGTCATGCTTTGTACGCGAGGTTTTCATTACCAGGAGTGCTCAAGCCTCAATAATCAAACCCTCGATGTTCATACTATGATTTCGCAGGGGTTTCTCTTTGTTTGTTTCCATTTTATCTACTCAGATATGTTCCTTTTACTCCTTTCATCTAAACCCAAAGCTATCTTGAGTTTCCCCTATTACAGTCCAGTCATTTTTTAATGGCTCTTGTTGTTCGAATAGAGCCGAATGTATCTCAATCATTGTTATCTCATGATGATGCAGTCGAAGATTTGAAAGGTCGGGGATGGGATGACTTCATCAGAAGGTTCGAAGGCTATAATCTTCGTGTGGCTAAGGAATTCGCACAAATATTTGATGGGTATAGGGAAAACGTTGGAGACATCCAATTGGAAGTAACTGAAGAGTTTATCATTAAAGACATAGGGATTCCATCCACCAGTCAGAAGTGGTTCAAGAACTAAAAAATCAAAGAAGTTCCCTGGAGCCTCTTCATGACCTCCAGGAAAATCGATTGTTGTGAAAAAGGTATCTCTATTTCGTTGCTTAAAGATAGATGGCATGGTCTCATGTCGGTCCTTAAATAGTTTGTGACCTGTGAAGGTCGTTATGGTCTAGTTTTTCTCTATCATATATGGTTGCTTATACACTTCATAGGATTTCATTTGAATGTGCCTTTCTATTTGCTACGAAGCCTGTACAAGATGTCTAAAAGGTATAAAAAAAAGAGCCTCGACTCTAGTCTTTTCCACCACAGCTTAATCAAAATTTTGTTAACTCACCATTTGACAACCATAGGTGATTGTTGGGATGGTTTTTTAGTGATAAATGGTTTTCTTTCTACCGTTTCTATAGAAAAACCTAATTCAGGTGAAACATTGTGTTGACGGGCTAAATTGAACGTCCGTCAACTGGGAGAGTGGAATCGGTCCGGGGTTGTCTAAATAACCCAAGCCGTTTGGAATGGACCACCCTGACGAGTTTAACGGCTCCGTTGGCCGCTCTAAGGTATTCTATGAAAACCAAAGAGAGAAATGATCTGAGCTAAGTAATCTAACTAAAGTAAATGAAACAAACTAAACTATAACTAAATACAAGAAACTAACTAAAATAAAGGAAACTAGAAACTAATAAAACAAAGAAAAGGAACTAATATACTAAATATAAACTATTCTAACTATTCTATCTATAAACTACTAATAACTCAAATCAACTATTTAATTATCAGCTGTAATATTACTTATTCACAAATATACACTATAAACAATCTACAGATTTGATTAAAACCTGTAAAACTTATGTATTTTCTGCCCTAAGACAGCCAAGAATCTTTTTTTTTATTTTTATATTTTATGCAAAAGGAATAAACATTACTGAAATTAAACAATCTAATATATTTACTGAAATTAAACAATCTAATATAAATCTAATTAAACTTAAATCTAAATTAAACTACTTAATGGAAACAGTAAACAACAAACTAATTGACCTGGAAACGCTCCAAGTCTACCCTGTGTATGATGACTTCTAAGCTAGTCGGAGGAAGAAATTCGCTCCGGTTAGCCCATGAGCTTCTCGAAAACGATTGGCTGTGCTGCTTCTTGAAGTGTTTTACAGGACAAACAAGACATAAAAGAAAATCATAACAATCTTATGATTATAAATTCATGCAATAAGGGAAACCTGTTATGCAAGGACTTATATATAATAATTCAATCTATGAAGAAGATAAAACTATCATTCACAAACTGAATAAACAATTGTTATGTCTTTTATCTATTTGGAAGAAACAAGATATGGATAATAGTAATAAAATTATATCATTTGCATTTGATTTAGATAGCTAAAGTAGTCATAAACCATAAGCAAAGTGATATACAAAACATGAAACAAAATGTTGATATATTGAGAAGCTAAAGCTGTGACAAAACATCAATTATGCTCCAGTCTGTATCAGAGCTCCATATCCTTGTTCTCCCACGAATGAGGATGAACATTATTACAAAAATCATAAGTTTATATAAGTTTCTCCACAGGGTAAAACATCCCTATGGATAAGTATCAAATAGTTTTACATAATCAAGGAAAAAATCCCAAAATCTACTAAACTAAGCAACTAAAATGCAAGTGAAATCCTTGAGATATCCTCCAGCTGCCCATAAGCTCAATTGCAATTCGAATTTACCTACAATAGGACACAAATATCAAATTAGAAGGATATTTCAGTAACAAAATACAAAAATATTGATTCTACAGACTTAGCTACAGAATCATCTGATTCTGTAGCTAGTCTAAAATAGACTATGGAATCAGATAGCAATCAAATGAAATGAAATCCAATCATTTTTTAATAATCGTCAAAATGAAATACTAATGATTCAATTGAAATTATCATTCAAATTAAACAATATCAAAAATAAATGCAATCGAAACAGAGTAAAGAATGCTCTGTTTTTAGTTACCATAAAACATGGTCAAATCTTGACAGGCCTGTTTTGTATCAAACGAAATTAAGCAATGAATCGTGATATAATCAAAATCGATATAGTTACAATCGAACGCAATCCAAATCGATTGATCATATCTGGGCATAAAATTCATATCATTTTAATCAAACATCAAACTGTTATGATTCTAATCAAAACGGAATATGCATAACAGTATCCACAAACTTTGCCATAGTCTTCGGTCGCTGAGTGTCATACATTTAACAGATATGACCGAAATTATGATCTTAACCATCATTGACTTGTTATAGTCATATCAAAAAATTGATATCATTCAATTAAGTGCAACGATAGGTAAATTGTTTTAATTGTAATCGAATGAAATCATAATCAATGAATATCAACCCAACTATTTTCGTGATCGATCACCACACAGTTGACAGGCAGGGGCGCGATAAAATCAACAGAATCCATGAACTAGGCAATAATCGACACAAATCTTCACTGAGTTAATTTTAGAAACGAATCGTAATCCTGGGCAGAATCAAATTCAAAAATATATGAATCGAAATGGTCAAACAATGTGAATCGAATCAGTTGCAATTTGGTTATGTATTATCAGAGTAGTATTAGAATTGGTCGAAAGACAAGGAAAATAGTTAACCCATTTGTCAATCATATCAAATAGAACATAACCAATTCAAATCATGCCATTTGACTGTGTTCAAAATTGGAATACCAGCAACAGCCTGTGTTTAGAAAATAATAACAACTTCAACGATTAACAGAGCATCCAATTGAAACTAATTTAGAACAAATCAAATCCAATCACGATCAAATCAAATCAGAACTAAATCTAAATAAAACTTAAACAAAAAACAAAATCGTATACAACAGTGCATGCTTGTGTGACAGAGCAGGTCAACGGTGTACACAGAGTTTATGAATGTGCCATATAAATAGATGAAATTCATACCAGCGAGGTTGCTCGGGCTATGCCAATTTCGAATTGACGACTACTGTAGCCGACTCGACGTTCTTGAAGAGAATTGAACCAGTTGTTCGATGTCTCTTGTCAGTGGGTTGAGCCTTGGCTTTATGACTGGTGAGTCTTTCCACTTGATCCTCCAGAGCATGAATTCTGGATTGTAACATTGGCACATCTAAGTAGTATCTTTCCAACCATAAGCCACACTGTTCACAAGGAGGAGCTGCTGGTTGAGCAGGAGAGGGTTTCGACTAGTCACCGAGGGTTTCACGAGGCATTTCAATGCCTGGAAAATTTGGATCATCCCGCAAACAAGGTGGTAGCTTTTTGACAAAGTCGTATGAGGGTTTGTTAATCAGACCTTCCGAGTACGGATACTCATTTGCAAGGAAACATTCAATCTCTGAATCAGAATATTCACTGACCACGATAGGCTCAGGATTAGCAGGAGTTTTGGTTTTATTCCTGGCCATGCGAGAAATCAACCAGGCATTTTTCTTGCCTTTAGAGTTTACACCAGCTTTAGGCTTTTTGGCTACGGGTTTAGCAATTTCAACCTGTTTGGTCACAGAATTGGGTAGAACAGTAGGTGGCTCGGGTAGAGGTTTGGGTAGAAAAACGTTGTAAGGCACAGGGGGGATAGGTTTGCTTTCTCTCACCACAGGCTTATCAACCTATGGTGGGTTCGAGTCTTCAAAGCCATTACGGCTGAGAAAAACACTCCAACAGTCATGACGTAACCCCAACTCATAAACCATAAGCATTTTAATTAACCCGAAATGGAAGAGGCTGGTATCGGCCTGGTTGCATTTATACCTTTTAGCCATTTTAAACAAACTCCTATGCAGGTAGTGAGGCATGTTAAGTTCAAAACTCATGAAAACCATAAGAAGCCGAAGGTGATACATGAAAATGAAACCATACCTGCCCTCGCAGGTTATGAATTGTTTGATTATCAATAGCAAGTCGTGCCAGCGTTGCTTCAACATGTTTGTGGGAAAACCCTTGTCGCAAGAATTAACCTTTCGTGAATGGAAGAGCAACGTCCACGGGACATCTTCCATATTGCAATTTTTTGACCACTTCTGTCCAGTAGCAGGCAGACTGGTAGCCAAGCTAAGAAATTGTTCATTAATCTCTAGCTGCACATCCCCAACCTTGGCTCGGCAGCCATCGAAAGTTAACGCAAATTGTCGAGCTACACCAGTGTTAAAGCCATCAAATTTGGATGAACGAGAGCCATCTGAATTCTTCCAAATCGCTGTAAGCACCATCAAACATTAACAGTGCCTAGTTTCCATTGGGCTCAGCCCTTACGACCAGAGCCATGGCACAGGCATTATGGTAGGGTTTGGATCAAACACGCAGGAGCATAATCAGTAGGGCTAACAACTGCAAGCACTAAACGAGGGGGCAAATCAATATGTGCATGCGAAGGTGGTGGGTTAGTTCACCGCCATTCAGGATCATAATGGCACAGTACAGTGTTGTTCCATCCACCATAATATCGTTTAAACCATATGAATCGGCTAACCCGAATCGGTGAATAACCATATCAACGTGCCACTGATCAAATGTAAAACCAAAACCATATGTTATATTAATGCGCCAAGTGTATAATTCAAACCATCATGAAATCCAAAAGTTTCACCAACACGCCAAGTGTAAAACATTGCCATGTCATCAAACTCACCTTTGGTCCATGCGCTTATAGCATAATATATAAAAAACACTATGACAAATGATTTTATAAAATTGACAAGTCAAAAGTTTATGAAAGTAAGGATCGTATCACATAAAATTAGATCAACCATGACCCTTATGAAATTGAATACAACCCATTGCTCAATACACTCAAAGTCTTATCAGTCAAATTGCGCAATCAAAGTAAAAGTAGGTGAATAGACATATTTTGAAAGTCATTCCAGCCACTTAACAGCAAACCAAAGTAGGTGCTTTTCAAAATATCAATGAGAAAGTCATGACAGTCCAAATAACGATGGAGGAGTTTTCACGCTTTCAGTCGTGAAAACTAAATCCAAACTAATTTGTAATTGTCGCATGAAATAAAAAGAATGTCTTCTTGCAAAATGCGACGATGACTTGACGTTCAGGAGACAAAAGGTGTAGGCAGCTTATATGGCAATTGAAAAAATTGAATTGGCTGCCAACAATGGCGACATACTGGGAGAAGCAGTTATCTCTGTCGAAAGAAACAGATTCAAATTAGGACAACAAAGAAAATTTCGACTTAAAAAACAACAACCAGAAAATTGTACAAACATCATCATTTACTATCTTTTCCAGCTATGTTTTAAAAGATGCAAACTAATAAAAGTCTTAAGATCAGTAAGTCATGATTTTTATGATAAAATCTTCAATACTATTGGCATGGCCACTGCTGCCAGTAGGCGTCCATAGCCTCGACAGGGTTGCCATTTAACCCACTCAGACGTTTGTATCCTGTCAAGAAGTTCTAGATCAGAATAAAGGACATTAAAGAGGTTTCTCATCTTTTTTTACAGATTTTCATGTACCCGACATTGCTTTGCTGCCAGCAGTCCTGTTCAGTACCCCGACGAATTTGTCTTGGCGCCATGCTTGCATTTACCCGCTGCCAGCGGATCTATTCAGTATCCCGACGGGTTTACAAACACTTCCCATAGCTCTGATTTATATTTTTATTTTGTTTTTGTGGATAGCTGAGCGGGGTGACACTGAAAAATCTTGATATCTTATCATATTTTTTAGACCTCATCAGAATTTTTTAGTACTGTCCTTTATTCAGCTCCAAAAATGTTTTATTTCTAAAACAACTTGCTATGAAGGGGAGACATCCTTTTGAGTCATTCCTTTATGGAAAAGGGACAGCGTAAAAAGATAAAGATGATCATGACAAACTTCACTCAGATATTGAAATCAGAAAACTTCTTTCATACACAAAATTTTCCAACATAAATATCAGTTTTATAAATATATCACTGATGTTCGTACAGTCTTTCAGAAGTTATTTCAGGGAAGAGATTTTCCCATGGTCTTTGTCTGAATGGCTCAGTGTACAGGCATGCATACGTTTCAAAAAACACACAAAACTGATCACTCAAATCAAAATCAAACAAGAAGCAAACGAAAAAGAATGCAAACAAAAGAAATATTTACATAATATACAAGGGCAGAAATCAAGCAAAGTATCTTTTTAGGGCTTGACCATTCACCGGGTAGGTGTCAAGCTACCCTTCAAGATTCTGCAATCGAAAGGAACTAGGACCCAACTTTTCAGCAATAAAAAATGGCCCAAGCCACAAATTTTGAAACTTAGTATGTTCACCCTTCCCCTCGTGCGGTTTGTCCCACTTTAATACGAGATCGCCTACTTCAAAATTCCTATCATAAGCAGAACTAGAATCGAACCAGCTTTTAATCAGTTGTTGATGTTGGTCTAACTTACGCTTAGATTGGGTTCTTACTTCTTCTAACTTCATCAAAGCGTTAATATGGATTTCTAAAGGGAGACAATCTTCTTCTTGGACTTTTTGTGACAATTGAAGCGAAGGAAGAAGAATGTGAGGTGGCAGAATGGCTTCTCTACCATAAACAAGAAAAAAGGGGGAGTTACCTATAGCAGCTTTGGGTGTTACCCTATCAGCCCACAGTGCATTCAGTAGTGTATTATGCCAATTCTTGTGATTTTCAGCCACAGTTCTCTTGATAATTTTGATCAAGTTCTTGTTTGTTGATTCTGCTAAGCCATTACCTTGAGGGTAGTAACTAGCAGAATACTTCAGCTTTATTCCTTTCTCTAAGGTGAACTCACTCATCTCAAGAGAAGAAAAGTATAAAGTGTTATCAAAGACTAGACAATCAGGGATGCCAAAATGAGTGATGATATTCGAGTTTAGAAAAGCGATCACCTGACTTGTGTTAATAGTTCTTAGCACGGTGGCTTCAGACCATCGAATAAAGTAATCAGTGGCTGTCACAATATACTTGTGCTGTTGTGAGGATGGAGGGTTAATAGGACCAATGATATCAAGGCCCCATTGCTGGAAAGGAGAATCGACTGT
>JASDQU010880672.1:34982-57408 GCA_032191745.1 Picea mariana
TATACAAAACATGAAACAAAATGTTGATATATTGAGAAGCTAAAGCTGTGACAAAACATCAATTCTGCTCCAGTCTGTATCAGAGCTCCATATCCTTGTTCTCCCACGAATGAGGATGAACATTATTACAAAAATCATAAGTTTATATAAGTTTCTCCACAGGGTAAAACATCCCCGTGGATAAGTATCAAACAGTTTTACATAATCAGGGAAAAAATCCCAAAATCTACTAAACTGAGCAACTAAAATGCAAGTGAAATCCTTGAGATATCCTCCAGCTGCCCATAAGCTCAATTGCAATTCGAATTTACCTACAATAGAACACAAATATCAAATTAGAAGGATATTTCAGTAACAAAATACAAAAAAATTGATTCTACAGACTTAGCTACAGAATCATCTGATTCTGTAGCTAGTCTAAAATAGACTATGGAATCAAATAGCAATCAAATGAAATCAAATTCAAACATTTTTTAATAATCATCAAAACGAAATACTAATGATTCAATTGAAATTATCATTCAAATTAAACAATATCAAAAATAAATGCAATCGAAACAGAGTAAAGAATGCTCTGTTTTCAGTTACCATAAAACATGGTCAAATCTTGACAGGCCTGTTTTGTATCAAACGAAATTAAGAAATGAATCGTGATATAATCAAAATCGATATAGTTACAATCAAACGCAATCCAAATCGAATGATCATATCTGGGCATAAAATTCATATCATTTTAATCAAACATCAAACTGTTATGATTCTAATCAAAACGGAATATGCATAACAGTATCCACAAACTTTGCCATAGTCTTCGGTCGCTGAGTGTCATACATTTAACAGATATGACCGAAATTATGATCGTAACCATCATTGAATTGTTATATTCATATCAACAAATTGATATCATTCAATTAAGTGCAACGATAGGTAAACTGTTTTAATTTTACTCGAATGAAATCATAATCAATGAATATCAACCCAACTATTTTCGTGATCGATCACCACACAGTCGACAGACAGGGGCACGATAAAATCAACAGAATCCATGAACTAGGCAATAATCGACACAAATCTTCGCTGAGTTAATTTTAGAAACAAATCGTAATCCTAGGCAGAATCAAATTCAAAAATATATGAATCGAAATGGTCAAACAATGTGAATCGAATCAATTGCAATCTGGTTATGTATTATCAGAGTAGTATTAGAATTGGTCGAAAGACAAGGAAAATAGTTAACCCATTTGTCAATCATATCAAATAGAACATAACCAATTCAAATCGTGCCATTTGACTATGTTCAAAATTGGAATACCAGCAACAGCCTGTGTTTAGAAAATAATAACAACTTCAACGATTAACAGAGCATCCAATTGAAACTAATTTAGAACAAATCAAATCCAATCACGATCAAATCAAATCAGAACTAAATCTAAATAAAACTTAAACAAAAAACAAAATCGTATACAACAGTGCATGCTTGTGTGATAGAGCAGGTCAATGGTGTACACTGAGTTTATGAATGTGCCATATAAATAGATGAGATTCATACCACCGAGGTTGCTCGGGCTATGCCAATTTTGAATTGACGACTGTTGTAGCCGACTCGACGTTCTTGAAGAGAATTGAACCAGTTGTTCACTGTCTCTTGTCAGTGGGTTGAGCCTTGGCTTTATGACTGGTGAGTCTTGCCACTTGATCCTCCAAAGCATGAATTTTGGATTGTAACATTGGCACATCTAAGTAGTATCTTTCCAACCATAAGCCACACTGTTCACAAGGAGGAGCTGCTGGTTGAGCAGGAGAGGGTTTCGATGAGTCATCGAGGGTTTCACGAGGCATTTCAATGCCTAGAAAATTGGGATCATCCCGTAAACAAGGTGGTAGGTTTTTGACAAAGTCGTATGAGGGTTTGTTAATCAGACCTTCCGAGTAGGGATACTCATTTGCAAGGAAACGTTCAATCTCTGAATCGGAATCTTCACTGACCATGATAGGCTCGGGATTAGCAGGAGTTTTGGGTTTATTCCTGTCCATGCGAGAAATCAACCGGGCATTTTTCTTGCCTTTAGAGTTTACACTAGATTTAGGCTTGTTGGCTACCGGTTTAGCAATTTCAACCTGTTTGGTCATAGAATTGGGTAGAACAGTAGGTGGCTCGGGTCGAGGTTTGGGTAGCAAAACACTGTAAGGCACAGGGGGGATAGGTTTGCTTTCGCTCACCACAGGATTATCAACCTGTGGTGGGTTTGAGTCTTCAAAACCATTACGGCTGAGAAAAACATTCCAACAGTCATGACGTAACCCCAACTCATAAACCATAAGCATTTTAATTAACCCGAAATGGAAGAGGTTGGTATCGGCCTGGTTGCGTTTATACCTTTTAGCCATTTTAAACAAACTCCTATGTAGGTAGTGAGGCATGTTAAGTTCAAAACTCATGAAAACCATAAGAAGGAGAAGGTGATACATGAAAATGAAACCATACCTGCCCTCGCAGGTTATGAATTGTTTGATTATCAATAGCAAGTCGTGCCAGCGTTGCTTCAGCATGTTTGCGGGCAAACCCTTGTCGCAAGAATTAACCTTTCGTGAATGGAAGAGCAACGTCCACGGGACATCTTCCATATTGCAATTTTTCGACCACTTCTGTCCAGTAGCAGGCAGACTGGTAGCCAAACTAAGAAATTGTTCATTAATCTCTAGCTGCACATCCCCAACCTTGGCTCGACAGCCATCGAAAGTTAACGCAAATTGCTGAGCTACACCAGTGTTAAAGCCATCAAACCTTTGGATGAACGAGATCCATCCGAATTCTTCCAAATCGTTGTAAGTACCATCAAACATTAAGAGTGCCTGGTTTCCATTGGGCTCATCCCTTACGACCGGAGCCATGGCACAGGCATTATGGTAGGGTTTGGATCAAACACGCAGGAGCATAATCGGTAGGGCTAATAACTGCAAGCACTAAACGAGGGGGCAAATCAATATGCACGTGCGAAGGTGGTGGGTTAGTTCACCGCCATGCAGGATCATAATGGCATAGTACAGTGTTGTTCCATCCACCATAATATCGTTTAAACCATATGAATCGGCCAACCCGAATCAGTGAATAACCATATCAACGTGCCACTGATCAAATGTAAAACCAAAACCATATGTTATATTAATGCCCCAAGTGTATAATTCAAACCATCATGAAATCCAAAAGTTTCACCAACACGCCAAGTGTAAAACATTTCCATGTCATCAAACTCACCTTTGGTCCATGCGGTTATAGCATAATATATAAAAAACACTATGACAAATGATTTTATAAATCGACAAGTCAAAAGTTTATGAAAGTAAGGATCGTATCACATAAAACTAGATCAACCATGACCCTTATGAAATTGAATACAACCCATAACTCAATACACTCAAAGTCTTATCAGTCAAATTGCACAATCAAAGTAAAAGTAGGTGAATAGACATATTTTGAAAGTCATTCCAGCCACTTAACAACAAACCAAAGTAGGTGCTTTTCAAAATATCAATGAGAAAGTCATGACAGTCCAAATAACGATGGAGGAGTTTTCACGCTTTCAGTCGTGAAAACTAAATCGAAACTAATTTGTAATTGTTGCATGAAATAAAAAGAATGTCTGCTTGCAAAATGCGATGATGACTTGACGTTCAGGAGACAAAAGGTGTAGGCAGCTTATATGGCAATTGAAAAAATTGAATTGGCTGCCAACACATTGGTAAAAGAACAATTTGATAGTCCGATTAATAAGCCATCCACAAACCCCCTGGACGAAGTAATTCCTATTCAATCATCCCATGATCAACAGGTTGTAGGTTTCGAGTGGAGTGAACCTCATGTGCCTAATTTGGATAATGGTCATAACTCCACTATGAAACCCTATGTCGACAAATCTCGCAAACAGTCAAAACAAAAGCACGCAGCGTTAGGATTCCAAAATAAAAGAGTTGACCGGCTAATTCGAGAAAGTTGAGAAATAGAGTCAAACCTCATTTGAGCTCGATCGGCCTGATCAAGGTCAATGAGAATCTAGATTCAGAAATTGAAGACTTCCTGACTTTAGAAGATCCAAATTGTCATAAATCTGATCTTGATCAACCATATGATTTTGTTAATAATCTTCCACCATGTCTCAAGGATAAAGGTGATTTCACAGGTAGTATTGATAAAACTAGTTTTGACTGTACGCTCCATCAACATATCGTCTCTCCCGTGCAATGTGAGGTTTTCCTATAGTGGATTGAATGATACTATACTGATATCCCCATCCTCCAAGCTTGGATTAAAACACTCACAAATCGCAATGAATTACTGACAAAAGAAAATCGTGACCTCAGAGAAAACGAAGAGAGACAAGCTAAACGTCTTAAGAAGATAGGCAACGTTGTGATAAAAAATGCAGACAATGTTATTGCCATAATCAATTCCAAGCTATCCTGATCCATGTTTAGTCATTGGTTGAAATGGTAAAACAATGTTTTCTTCTTATTACATGCATGTTATTTTCTTGAATCAAATCGGTTTAAAAATTGGATTTATTTTGCCAATATAAGACTGGTTACAGAATCTTTCGATTGTGTAGCCAAGTCATTTAAAAAAAAAATAGTAATTATTTGTTAATACATTATCTAACTTATTCCTATTTCATTTTCAGGACATGGTAAGATCTTGATGCTGATTTTCTGAGGAGGAACATGTTCGACTTAGATGATTAGTATCTCTTTCCTGTTTATTTTGTAAATAAGAAAAACTTTTATTCGTTTTTGAAAAGAAACAATTTAGTTATGAGTGGTTGTAGGCCCTCCATTTTTGTAATATTTTCAATTCATGAGATCTGATCCTATCCTAGGAGATAGGAACATGAGATTTCAAAAAATCTCTTTAAATACTCTGCATTTTGTAAATGAAAGGCATCCTGGCCTGGAACCAATTATGGATGAATGCCTTATAGGACTTAATGGAACAACGTGCAACATTTAGGATTTAGTCCATTGTGAATGTTGTTTCATTGATGTTTTGTTTTATTTAATCTTGGGATATTAATATGTTGTTTAGATTTAGACTCTATAAAATGTTATGTTTCATTATACTCATTCTATAGATATCATTCATGATTTGTTGTTCCAGATATTGTAACTGTGATCACCATATCAATTTGAATATCAGGATTTTTCTTTGATGTTGATTTGATGAATGAAATGAATGTATTACACATAGATTTCTCTTACTGTAATCACTTGCAATCATAAGATCACAGTATCACATGTGTTAAATATTATGTTATTAAACTCCGGCTGCCAATACATTTCTTGAATTTATTCAGGAAATTTTTAGTATAAGCCCACTACAGATTTCTTGCATAAGGTAGGGTAGCCATATGCTCTCGTTCGCACAGAAGCCCAGACACATTTAACAAACTAACATCAGGTTAGATTCTCTGCTTCTAATTTTTGTCATTTTATGTATTAATGAAACAGGAGAGTTTAGATCAGCTTTGACCATCAGTACATCTTTGTTTCATAACTTAGTTAATACAAGTTTTGTTAGATTTATAAAAAAAATTAGAAAATATTAAAATGTTCTTTCTTTATCTGTTTTTTCAAAAACAATTATTTTTTTTACATCAATTTTGTAAGTTTCCAGTAAAACATGCAACCTATAAATTATGTTCATAATCAATATTTTTATGTTTTCTTTATTTGCTTAAATACATATATAATAGTTATATTAGAGTGTGTGTATATACATATTTTATTTTTAACATTATTTATCTTTTTCCCTTTCTCTATTTTAGGACCTTAGATTGGCTAACGGAGCCATTAAACCCGTCAGAAAAAGTTACACCAAACGGCTTGGGTTACTTAGACAACCCCGGACCGGACTTGTTCTTCTAGTTGACGGCTTGTCAATTTTGCCCGTCAACAATACAGTAAATTGATGACATGGTGGGCCATATAGTGATCTGGCAGTCATGTGGTAGGCTGACTATGCAATAGATGGACCAACCAGAGAGTGCCATGTGGCACTCTCTAATTGTCCAATATTGGCTAAGGAGTATCAAAATGGTTATGTCCAGTGTGGATAGAACCCAAGACCTTCATGGGAATATTTTGGGAATATTCCAACGTTTTAAATATATTCTCCTACCAATATGCCAACCATAAAGTTCTTTATAACCAACCGGAATAATGTTATTTAAGTTTAATTTAATGTTAATCCGAGAATATAGTGGAGCGGGTTGGGTTCGAACCCCCGACCTCCATTATATAAACACCACCATTTCACCACATACAAAACATGGAATTGACATGGGATTCCATGCCAAGAACCTAGAGAGGGTTATTTCTGACATATATTTTCATTCCAAGAGTGAGTTTTCATCGTTTTGCATGCCAAGAGCTTATGCTCATGATATTTTGAGCTTTGGGACCCTTTGAGAGAAGTATAGAGTGTTTATACTCATTTTTCTCAATTTTCCTAGAGGAATATGATGACGATGTCGGTTTTGTGATAAAGTGTTGTGTAGGAAAATATTAGTTCCATTTTTCGTGTATGAGAGCCATAGTCTCATTTTGTGTTTAAAAGGGGGTCCTTGGGCACCTTTTCAAAACATAATCGAGTTTATACTCATTCTTCTCATAATTTCGAGAGGAATTTAGTGGTAGCCTCTATTTTTGGGTTTGAGCAGCAGAATTAAAGGGTATCTTAAAATTATCCATAGTAAGTCATTGTTGTATCAAGCATTTGAGAATTAATAGAGGTGTATCACTATTTGAAAGAGGACCCAGAGACATAGTCCAAGATGGGTGAACTATGTTATCAAACTATATAATGAACCTTGTTTGTTGTCTCTATTTCTCTCTATTTTGGCATTCTTATTTCCGCAAGTTATATTTATCAATTAATGAATTTTATGGATACGTAATCGTTTTCACATGATATTTTTCAAATAGTCATAATGATCTTCACTTCCCGAATCTGGTCAGATATTTAGTGTCTTCTTAAGAACTAATTGGCATCTAAGGATTTTTGGGTCATGTGGTATTAGAGCTGGTTTGACATGTATTTGCAAGTGAATGCTTACGAGTTCCAAACTCAATCTTGGTGAAGGATCATTTGAAGAGTACATTCCTGAGAATGGTTTGAGGCATGCATTTTGAAAGTAATAAATGGATTCAACAAAAGACATGGATTCTTCTAATCTAAATTCTTTTAGTATTGAAGAGGAATTTTATTTTCCATGTTCATGGCAATGAAGGTCATGGTGGAAGAAATGTATGAATATCGAAAGAAAGCCAAGGGAACTAGTGGTAAAGGAAAAGGAAAGTCACATAACTTCGAGAAGCGGTCAAAGGGAAAAGAAGAAGAGAAGCCTACATGTTCTCATTGCAAGAAGAAAGGACATGAGGATGAAATGTGTTGGAGTTTCATCTAGAGAGGCTACCAAATAAGTTCAAGGACAAAGATAAACAGGAGGCCACAACCATAGTTCATGATCTTAGATCAGATTCTAAAGTTACAGTTATGGGTGTTAAATGTATATTTTTTGTTGCTAGTTCTAGTTCACATAATTCTTCTTCAAAGGATAAAGTAATCCCGAATGGAAGAAAAAGAAATGACTTATTTCTCTTACAAGTTATCTCAAAGAATACTAATATTGATACACTTGTTGATAGTGGATCAAAAGTAAATCTTATTTAAGAGTAAGTTGTTTAGAATTTGGGATTAGAAACTAGGCCTCATCCAAGACTATATCATTTGGGTTGGGTTTGTGATAATGCTCAGTTATAGGTAACTATGAAATGCAAGTTACGGTTTTCGATCACATCTAGTCTCATTGATGAGGTAGAGTTAGATGTGATTCCACTTGACATTTGCAGGATGGTTTTGGGAAGTCCATACTTGTATGACAAGAAGGCCATTTTTTATAGGGATCACAACAAGTATCAAATTGTCAAGGATGGGAATGAGTTCATTGTGAGAGGTCATTAGATGAAGACTAATTTGACTGTTGTCACTATAAGAAACGTGAAACTACTAGTTAATGCTAGTATCCAGGATCCATATTTACAAACTAGGGTTGAAAGTAAAAAAGTCCTTTGGTTGATGTTGTTCCTGTTAAAAAGGTAAAATATGTTGATGGTTCATTCTCTTTCGCATCAGTTTATTCAATTTTGTTATGGAGTATGTTTAGTAGATGCAACAATGAATGGTTGAGTTTGTGAATTTAAGGGAATGCTTAACTTGGTCAACGATGTTGTTCTAGTCTTCATTATTGTTGTGATGATATAGGTGCTCATTATCCAAGTAGAAAGGATGGATGATATTGGAAAAGTGAGGTGACAATATCCTCACTTCATTTCTGAATGATCCATAGTTTTGGAGGTCCAAAAAAATTTCATTGGGGAAGTGCAATCAGGGAGGATCCAAAATGCTCAAAAATTAATATTCTCAAATGCTAATGAAAATGACATCATTATGTATATCTTGACAAGATATTTCCAACAACGCATGAATCGCCTCAAATGGACGTCGTATGAAGAAGTTATGATGTTCTGAAGATGTTGACCAACAAGAAAAAAGTCAAATAGGGCAGGACACATGGCGAGATCACAGGATGACATGTGAACCATATATATAGCTAATAGAGAATATGGTGGCATCATGATGATGTCAACATGATGACCTGGTAGCACGAGAGGCTGACACATGTCACTTAGTTTTGGCATTTTTGGCACCTAGTTGGACCAGTAAAAATTCGATGTGGCATCCATACAATCCACATGGCACCACTGCAAGGGTGACATGTGGTAGGCCATACAGTGACATGGTAGACAAGTGACAGGATGACTGTGCAACAAGTGGACCAACCAGAGAGTGCCACGTGGCACTCTCTAATTGGCCAATATTGGCTAAGGAGTATCAAAATGGTTGGGCTTGGAATGGATTGAACCCAAGACCTCTGCAAGAATATTCTAGGAATATTCCAACATTTTACCTATATGCTCCTATCAATATGCCAACCATACATTTTGTTATAACCAACCAGAATAATGTTATTTAAATTTAATTTAATGCTAATATGGGAATATAGTGGAGTGGGTGGGGTTCGACCCCTCGACGTCCACTATATGAACACCGCCATTTCACCATGTATAGGACATGGAATTGACATGGGATTTCATGTCAAGAACTTAGAGTGGGCTCGTTTTGACATAGATTTTCATGCCAAAAGCGAGATTTCATCATTTTGCGTGCCAAGAGTTTATGCTTGTGAGATTTTGAGCTTTGAGACTCTTTTGGAGAAGTATAGAGCATTTATACTCTTTTTTCTTATTTTTTTTAGAGGAATACAATGGTGATGTCTATTTTGTGCTAAAGTGTTGTATATGAAATTCTTAGTTCCACTATTTCTGTATGAGAGACAGTCTCATTTTGCATGCAAAAGGGGGTCTTTGGGCACCTATTCAGAACATAGTCGAGTTTATACTCATTCTTCTCAGAATTTCGAGAGGAATTCAGTGGTGACCTTTGTTTCTAGGTTTGAGTAGCAGAATTGAAGGGTGTCTTCAAATTTTCCATTGTAATTCATCATTGTATCAAACATTTGAGCATTAATAGAGCGATCTCACTATTTGGAAGCGGATCCGGAGACATAGCCCAAGATGGGTGAACTCCATTATCAAAATGTGTTATCAGCCTTGTTATTTGTTGTCTCTATTTCTCTCTATTTTGGTATTCTTATTTCCACAAGTTATATTTATCATTTAATTAATTTTATGGATAAGTAAGTGTTTTCACATGATATTTTGCAAATAGTCATAACAATCTTCATTTCCCAAATCTGGTCAGATGTTTAGTGTCTTCTTAAAAACTAATTGACATCTAAGTATTTTCATATCATGTGGTTTCAGAGATGGTTTGACATGTGTTTGCAAGTGAATGATTACAAGGTCCAAAATCAAGCTTGGTGAAGGTTCGTTTGAAGAGTACATTCTTGGGAATGGTTCGAGGCGTGCATTTCGAAAGCAAGAAATGGCTTCAACAAAAGACATGGATTCTTCTAATTCAAATCCTTTTGGTACTGAAGAGGCATTTTATTTTCTGAATTAATGGCAATGAATTTCATGGTGGAAAAAATGTATGAAGATCGAAATAAGGTAAAGGGAACTAGTGATAAAGGAAAAAGAAAGATGCATAAATTTGAGAAGCGGTCGAAGGGAAAAGAAGAACAAAATCCTACATGTTCTCATTGCAAGAAGAAAGGACATGAGGAGGCAACGTGTTAGAAGTTTCATCCAGAGAGGCTACCAAAGAAGATCAAGCACAAGGGTAAACATAAGTCCACAACCATAGTTCAGGATCTTGGATCAGATTCTAAAGTTACAACTATGGGCGTTAAATGTATATTTTATATTGCTAGTTCTAGTTCACATATTTCTTCTTCAAAGGCTAAAGTAATCCCTAATGCAAGGAAAATAAATGAATTGTTTTATTTACAAGTTATCTCAAATCATACTAAGATTTATACACTTGTTGATAGTTGATCGTAAGTAAATATTATTTCAAAGCAAGTTGTTCAAAATTTGGGATTGGAAACCAGGCCTCATCCGAGACCGTATCCTTTGGGTTGGATTTGTGATAATGCTCAGTTACATTTAAATATGCAATGCAATTTATGGTTTGCGGTGACATCCAGTTTCATTGATGAGGTAGAATTAGACATGGTTCCACTTGACATTCATGGGATTTTTGGCATGTTTACAGGCATAGTGTGATTGTCATTGATGGCAAGAACAACAATGATGATGGTATGTTTATAGGCAAGAAAAGAAACAATGATGGAAAACAGGGAAAGCATAAGTTTAGGATAAGAAGCAAATAGTATGAAAATCAAAGCTCAGGAGGAATAGCGTGAGTATTTAGAGATCAAAGCTCGGAAATAAGCGCAAGATTAGGAGGAGGAGTGAACAATATGAATATATCAAAGCTCAAAAGAGATAGATCTTTGCGCTTTCAAGTAGTGCAGCCAAGGTCCAAGAGAAGGACTCGCGGGAGGAGAAAATGTCAAGACCTTTGAACACTTAGAAATTTTTTTAAGTCAGAGAGATCAGAAAGCTCAGGAGGAAGAACGACATTGGCCATTGGATCACCAATCCTGAATACATGATGACCATTAGATCAATGTCCTATGACCAGAGGAAGTGCATAGGAGAAGTACAGATCTGATCCGTTGGATCTGAGCATCGACGATCAACAGTCGTTGGATTCAGAAATAAATGCACGAAGGTTAATCCTTTGGATGAGAGTAGGAGAGCAGACTTGTCAAAGTCCCGAAGTCCCGAAGTAAGCAGGGATCGTCCATCATCAAGACTGATAGGTGGCACACGATCCTCAACTTTGGAGAAAATCACTTTGAGGATTTTTNCCCGAAGTCCAAAGAGTCGGAGAGCCAGAGTAAAATACAGTCGTCGGATTAGTTTGAATTTGAAGGATAGGATAAGATAGAAAAGCAGCATCGCAAAAATATTGAGTTGTCGATCTGAGAACATGATCGACGAACAACATTTAGTTCGGGACTAAAATTTGTGAGGAGGTTATTGTTTGGGGACTCTCACTTCGAAAGAATTGGCGACTTGAAAAGTCGAAATACAAGAAGGTTGAAGTCCTGAAGTGAATGAGGATCCATGTTAGCAAGGACATGTGGTGCAATCAGAAAATGAAAAGTGTCAAGTTGATTCAGCACTTCAGGTACATGCAAATCACAAATCCGAGTGACATGTGGTAGCTACTAAGCTCATGACATGTCATCAAGTGACGTAAGTAAGTGACGTCACTCCAAAAGTTTTACTCTTCGATTTTTACGACCAACAAATTCCCTAAGTCTTGAATGTCGAAGTCTCAAAGTGGATACAATTCGTCCGATCTGAAGATCACTTCAGATGCAATCTCAACCATTGATCTAATACAGTGGAAGGACAGTGTAAGTGGAAGTGTTAATCGAGAGCAAGCGGTTTCCACCACCTATGACTTATTCAGCAAGTGACCAATCCAGAGGAGAATAAAGCAATGATCAGCTTAAAGTTTTGAAGTGTCAAAGTCACCTATGATCGTTGGTCGTGCAGGACAGTACGTTTCAACGGATCATGAACTCCGGGCGAAAATACTCCGGGAAAACATAAAGGAGAAAGGTTTGAGATTGATGAAGGCTGAAGTCCCGAAGTGGAGGATAGTTGTTGGATCAAAGAGGACATGCGTCACTGGATTGTCAGCTTTGGGAAAAATCAAAGGAAGGATGAAGGAAATTTGAGAATTGATATTGTCGAACCCCGAATACCTAAAGGGATTGTGACTGTCAATCCAAAAAGGACACACGTCATTGGATCGTGGACTCCAGGTGAAATTCTACAGGAGAAAGAGGAGTTTGAGAATCAAAAATCCTGAAGCCCAAAAGGAGAAATCGATCTCGAACGTTGATTTGGAGGGCCACATGTCACCTGATCATTGAGACTAAGGATCGCGCATGGAAAAAGGAAAGAAGGAAGGAAAGGAAGATAGATTAGAGTCGTTGATTGAAGGAGCACCATCAAGATCATGATATCGATAGTTCCGTTGCATTGCAAGGCCAGAAATTGCTCGGGCCTTAATTCTTCATGAGCGAGCCGCAATAGAAACCACAGTTTGGAGAAAGGACGCGTGGAATCTCGTAGTGAATTGTGGGGCGAAAAGTAGGTTTCCCTCAAACCGCCTATGGACGCGCCCGCAATTATGTGGTCATGTGAAGTTCATAGCCCAAGTTCATATCATGAAAATGAGATAGCACTCACTAAACAGATCTCCTGAAGCTCCTTTAGAATAGGCATATGGTTACCTCCAGAGGTCACGTGAAGGAAGGAGTTTAGAAGCCAAAGAAGTCATAATTGACTGGTTGTAACTGCCAGAACACAGTGATTGTATTGGCCAGAGAACCTGAGGAGCTAAAGAGTCTCAAGGTAACTTCCAGTGGAATGAAGACTCATCATAGAGACGACTGACAGATGGAAAAGCATCGAAGAATGTAACGACCAGAGAAGCTAAAGAATTTTGGGATAATGACCACTGATGAAGAATAATCTCAGTATGATCACCAAAGAGAATGAAGAGTTAGGTGCATGATCTGGCATGGACTCGGCATGATAAATATATGCAGAACATAGAAGAGAAGGTTTCTTCTATTGAGTATGATTTATGCAAGTAGAATCATTCTTTGTGAAGGAGTTGAAATGCACAGAAGAGTCATGGCACATATAATGGAATAAGACANGGGACTTAGAAGCCAAAGAAGTCATAATTGACTAGCTGTAACTACCAAAACATAGTGATTGTATCTGCCAGATAACGCAAGGAGCTGCAGGGTGATCGCCAGAGGAGCTGAAGATTCTCAAGGTAACTTCCAGTGGAATGAAGAATGATCATAGAGACAATTGACAGATGGAAAAGTGTCAAAGTTTGTAACTGCAATAGAGAGGATAAGCTCAACTGTGACAAAGAAGACGAAGTGTCACACTACCTAAGAAGGCAAAGAATATTAGGATAATCCACTGATGATGAACAGACTCAATATAACTGCCAAAGAAGATAATGATTTGCATGGATGATCTGACAGAGGACTAGGCATGATAAATATACGTAGAACATAAAAGAGATGGTTGTTTCTGTTGAGTGTGATTTATGTGGGTAGAAGCATGCTGTGTGAAGGATCCGAAATGCACAGAAGAGGCATAACGCATAGAATGGAAATAAGACACAAAGCATAAAGAGCAAAAGAAGCAAGGAACATAAATGCATATCTGAGAGAGGAAGATAAATCCGAGGTGCGCATACAGAGACAAAGAAAAAGATCAGAAAGATCAAGAAGATGCGAGCAAGAAGACATTGATGCAGGTAGAGAAGAGCAGTGTAGCATGTTGGCCCTTGACCAAGTTTTGGAGAACTTGGGTCATGTTTGACCGATTTTGGGACTTCGACAGGCTGGTCGAAGACGGAGCACCCAGGCGAAGTGGAAATTGCAGGATCTCACCCCCCTTTGTGGGCGTTTTTGGTTTAGGGTTGATGTAACGGGTATGTGATGTCAGCCCATGGGTTTACCCATGTTTAGGCCCCTTTTGTAATGTATAAATAAGTAGCTAGGCGATGTAAGAAGAGGCGAGAGAGCTAAGTGACAATAGACGTGAATGATTTGTGCACATTGTATGTTGATACTTGCAGAGCTAAGTGCAAGTCATATGTAGTGCTTTGTGCACAACTATGTAAGTCTCTGTGCTTAGGCCTAACTCAGGGAAGGAGGATCTGGTGAGGTGTGCACAGATATTTTGTCTTATGCGGAGTTGATTTTGTGGTTATGTGTGTGTAAGAAGATCGAAAGAAGATAATAAAGAAGACGAAGAGTTGGTGGACGTATCCCCACGCTGGGGGTGAACCGCGTATATCATGTGTTATGGTTGCTTTGTGCGATTGATGTGATTTATGCTTAATGTTGTAATCTTTATGTATGTTAGATGCATCTGATGTAGTAGCTTAGTGCTTAATAATGTAAATGAATGGTATATTTGATTTATTTCTAGATGCTAAGTGCTTGGGTGTGTTAGATCTTGTTGAATACTGCACTGTCTTGTAATTAGGGTTTTGGCTTGCGATGTGAATAAGGGTTAAATCCTAATGACTATTAACTGCTAAGTGCTTTGTTAAGTGTTGTAATCATAAATCTATGTCCTAGCTAGGTTGCAGACACTTGAATCCTGCAAGCCCCCCTACCTCTACCTCGGGTGAGACTTCATCTGCTTCACAGGTGTTTCCGAAAGGGCTGATAGTTAGGGTTTTGTTGGTGTGATGTTGTAACGTTGAACCCTGGGTTTGCCCCTATGCCAACAAATGGTTCCGTTGCTGGGACCTGAAACTGTGATTGCTGGGAACTAAAGAAAAGAGAAATCTCTGTGAATAGATCTGTTGCTATAGTGCACAGTATTCTACTTGACTTGTGAAGCTCTGTGTTAAGAAAGGAACCAGATCTGAAGAAAAGAGGTAAGATCTTAAGGCTTTGTGCTATGATAAAGGTAAGATAAGTGGAAATTTTTGTTTCGAAAGAATGGATCTAGGTATGTTTGATAGATTTTATCCTAGTCTAAAAGCTAGGGAAAAACTAGAAGAAAGAAGATGTGATATGAATAGATCTGATAGAAATAGAGAAAGATATGTTATTCCTATGCATAGAAAGAATTGTTGGACTAACAAGTGGATGCAGGATCCTAGAAATAATTTTTTGCAGGTCCATCACAATGATCCCACTGTGTAGTACATGAAAGGTTGGGAATTGTTTAAGAGAAAGAGAAGATTGACTCTTTGTTATAGCTGCAAAAGATCGGGACATCTTGCTAAGGAATGCCCTGGTAGAGGTGTTGTTTTCCTTTGTTGTAAATATATTGGTCATGAAGTTCTGGATTTCCCTAGAATGATTGCTAAAGTTGAAAAGATGAACATAGGACAAGAAGACCATGAAGAAGGTCAAGAGACTAAGAATGTTCTAAAAAACCATAAATAATTCGAGGCTATACTATTACAGATGAAAGAAACATTGAATGATCACAAAGACATCAGTTTACCAGAGATCTTAAAAGAAAAGAGTGCATAGAAACAAGAATAGGAGACTTCGACATAGACTGTGTATTGGATGTAGAAACACAGGTGAACATTATGCCATAAAGTACTTGGGAAATTTTGGGAAAGCCTGCTATGATTCCTTCATTGGGAGGAATAGGCTCGCTCAAAGGAAAGTTGATAACCCTATGTGGAAGACTTACTCATATATCTATGATAACTCATGGAACATCGATAGAAGAAGAATTTGAGGTCGTTAAGTTTGTTGAGAACATCGTGCCTTTTGCACTTATGTTAGGAAAGACTTGGATTGAGAGAGATCAGACCCGAAGGAAAGAAGGAGAGGAAGCTATAGAACATAAAAAGTAATAATTAAAGGATTTCATGGCTAGGAGAATAGTGTAATTAATAGAAGAACACGAGGACAAATCAAAGCAACTAAGGGCCAGAGACCTGGCTGTCGAAGTTGAAAGAACACAAGAAGGCTTAAAGAACCTATCCATGCAGGAGAGTAGAGCATGTACTCTAGAAAAAATAGGAGAAGAAGTATTACCCTCGAACCCTATGAAAGACCCTCAACAGTGCGAAGTTACTATGCTAAGAGAAGATAAGAACAAGAACAAAAAGAGGAATCCAGAGACGCAGATCACAGGAAAGAAAGAAAGAAAACTCAGTAAGAAGAAAGCAAAGCTAGAAAAGTTACAGGAGGTTCCACAAAGGTCTTCACAGAAGGAAGGCTTGCAGAACTTGAACCTCATTGGAATAGCAAATCAACACAAACTGGCACTTTGCCACAACGAAGAAATATGACCGTTGGAGGCATCTTGACTGTTAGAATGATGCTCCAGAACAACTAGAAACACAGTTATTGCCGGAAAGATTGTCGTTAGACCATTGAGACCGTGCCATAACAGATGGAATTATATTAATTGAGGCATTCCTACCCATTGGAGGAGTCCATTACGACGTTGTCTATTTAGTCCATCGCATGTCTCACCGAGAACACTTTTGCAAACAGAGATATTCAAGCCCACAAAGAAACTAATTGCTTTCACGCAGTCCTTATTGAGACCTCGCCACCCGTTCTACTTACCTTGAGTATTTTTCCTCCTACCCGAGATATCTGACCTCGAGCGTGCATGTCGAACAACATTAGCATAGTAGATAAATTCGTTGAAGAGATCCTAATAGACCTCATGGATGAGAAGTTCATTTCCGTAGGAGTACATGCCTCATCGACAAGAGGATTGCAAGCATCCCTGTCGATTGTACATCGATCTAAACCATCCTGCGTCGCAACAGAGAAAAGAATTAAGCACCGAGATGACTTGGTGAATGCGAAGCTCATCCCATCGGTCCTGCCCGACTACATCCCACCTCTGGTTGGCGCGGTTAGTCGTGACAGTGTCCCAAGGGACTTTGACTATACACTGATCACTGCGTACCTCCCGAAGGGGATACATGCATTCAAACCATAGTTAGAACATATTCTGATGCTAAATATTAGTGATTTCAACTTAGGAGATCGCAAGAAATATGGAATTCTCAAACTACATAAGTATTTGACAAATACAACGGGGAAGAAGTCAAAGAAAATCCCCCAACCATGGACCATGGACATCGCAAGGTCCATGATCCTCAATGTGATGAAGATACCACACTTCGACAGACATTAGGAGGTTAACGCATGCGTTAAAGTCCTCCTGTTGTGATTCCATGGCGGTTACCTATGTTTGGATAAGCGCATCACTGTAGATCTAGTGTTGATCCACCAGATCACTGGGTTAAGCATGCAAGGACCGGATCCTCAGGAATTTTACCCAGGGAAGGTTGTGGACCACGCCCTGGTGGAATGAATAAAAGACACATATGGCGATGTGGAGAAAGGGAAGCGGGGCTACAAGGTAGCTTCCATCCAAAATGGCGTAGTGTGCCTAGCTTTCCAGTTGATCACTGGTAAGCTCATCAGGAAGAATAGACCAACGTAGGTCATAGGGTTTGTCGTCGAGCTCGCAGGAAAATGCATTGAAGGAATGCAAATGAACTGGGTGAGATACCCTGTCAACCAGTTAGAGAAATATTGTCGCGAAGTGCAAGACCAAGGTTACGAGTTTCACTTCAGTTGGTTGTTGATTCTCGTCGCCTTCATCGCTTGGAAGATGCCAGAAGGAGCAACCTTCCTTGAAGTCGAGCCATCTGAACCACTGGCCGTGAGGTTCACTACCCTCTGGTATTCGAGCGACATGGAAAAACAATGGCAGTCAAACGCTGTGTTCCACACCTATTAATTGCATCTGAAGAGGGCCATTGAATCCTTCCCTCGCATGACACTGAATACATTACATAGGTTCAGGTCATTTGCAAAATTCCATGCAAATAGGCATTTCATATATATCACTGCACATAGGGATGAACACAAGGAGGAGCTGCAGAGTTATTATAATCTCATCGAGGAAGATATGGAGGAAATAACCAAGGAGTGGCCTACATAATTCCTTGTACCAATTGAACAAAAAAAACTCTCTGACCCCGACCTTATCGGAAGTCCTGTAGTCACTTGAGAAGAGTATGATGGACCAGGAAGTAGCAAGAAGAAGAAGGAAGATGTATAGGAAATGAACAACACATCGGAGGAGATTGCATTTGATTCACCTGGGCGGAGGAGGAAATGATAAAGTAGACAAAGAAGAGGAGGAAGGGGAAGCAGATAAATAGGAACAGGGTGAAGTGACTCCACCTAAAGACCCCCTTATAGAGGCCGAGACGTCCAAGAAACCTTCAGCATGGAAACCTGAAGGTTTCTCCAAATAAACCTTCAGCGTAGAAGAAATCAAGAGCCAATAGGCCCCAATTATAGATTGTCCTTACGGTGGATGATATTGACCTCATCATCATCGTTGTATCAGATACCTCTGAGGATGTTTTGCAGAGAAGTGAAGCCAAATAGGAGACCATGTATGATAGGATCGAAGCAGAGCTGAAAGGGGTACAACAGGCTCTCTATTCAAGCTACACAGTGTCTACTGCACCATTACCATAAGGGGGTATAGAAGTAGGAGACGAGCCTTCCCAACTACCTAGACTAGCAGATGTGACAGAGTCTCGCCTGCATTGCATATAGGAAGAAAAAGAATAGGACAAAGAGGTGCTGAAGCAAGCAAAGGAGGAATCCATAGAGCAAAGTTGAGTTGTGCAGCAAGAGAAAGACAACCTCCAGGTGAAGTTTGTAGAGGATAGAGCACAGATCTAGAAGGAAAAAGAACAGCTACTCATGGAGCAGATGGGAGTTAGAGAAGCAGTCACTAGAGCACTTCACTCTGTGCCGAGCCTAGCATAGATGTAAGAGGAAACAATGAAAATCCAAGTGGGGAAGCTCGCCAAAGTAATTAAGCAACTCCAAGAATGAGTAGAAGATCTGGAATTGAAAACAGTGCCAAGCACTCCACAGGAAGTGCGAGATTAGAGGGAAGAAACTGCCAGGAGTGCAATCAAAATAATAAAGGCATTGGCTTTAGAATGCAAGCAACTTAGCAATAGAAGTGCACAGACCTATGATATCCTTGCAGAGAACCCAAAACTAAGGACATTGGAGTCACAACTCCAGGAAGAAAAGCAATAACCAACGACCGTGCAAGCACAATTGAAGCTACTGTCAGCAGTCGAAAAGATGAAAAGGTCACAAGAACAACACATAGTTCAACATTAGGTCCATGCCATCCAGAGTAGAGTCATGGAAGTGACCCAGAGACTCCAGCTGGTGCAGGATGAAGCCTGCACCTGTTTCGAAGAAATTGAAGGACAAGGTGGACAACTGGAATAAGTGGTCACCTTAGTGGAACAATGCTTGGAAGGTCTTGTCACTGAGACAGTCATCCAGGAGTTCACTGAGCAGGAGGCTTTGGAGAAGAAGCAAGTCAAGGCATCCCAATCCAAGCTCGAGGCCTTCAAAGCAGTGTTTCCCATAGCAGAGTGACTCGGGATGAGTCACAGGTGAGTGTTGGGGGCCTGTTGGCCCTTGACCAAGTTTTGGATAACTTGGGTCATGTTTGACCGATTTTGGGACTTCAACAAGCTGGTCAAAGGTAGAGCATCCAGACGAAGCAGATATCGCGGATATCGCCCCCCTTTACGGGATTTTTGGGTTTAGGGTTGATGTAACAGGTATGGGATGTTGGCCCATGGGTTTACCCATGTTTAGGACCCTTTTGTAATGTATAAATAAGTATCTAGGAAATGTAATAAGAGGTGAGAGAGCTAAGTGTGAATAGACATGAATGCTTTGTGCATATTGTATGTTGAGACTTGCAAAGCTAAGTGCAACTCATCTGTAGTGCTTTGTGCGCAACTGTGTAAGGCTCTATTCTTAGTCCTAACTCGATGAAGGAGGATCTGACGAGGTGCGCGCAGATCTCCTGTCCTATGCGGAGTTGATTTTGTGGCTCTGTGCATGTAAGAATATTGAAATAAGATAATAAAGAAGACGAAGAGTTGGTGGATGTAGCCCCACGCTGGGAGTGAACCACGTATATCCTGTGTTATGGTTTCTTTTTGCGATTGATGTGATTTATGTTTAGTGTTGTAATCTTTATGTATGTTAGATGCATTTGATATAGTAGCTTAGTGATTAATAATGTAAATGAATGCTAGATCTGATTTATTTCTAGATGCTAAGTGTTTGGGTGTGTTAGATCTTGTTGAATACTGCGTTGTCCTATAATTAGGGTTTTGGCCTACGATGTAAATAAGGGTTAAAGACTAATGACTATTAACTGCTAAGTGCTTTGTTAAGTGTTATAATCACAGATCTGTGTCCGAGATAGGTTGCAGACACTTGAGTCCTGCAACCCCCCTGCCTCTACGTCAGGTGAGACTTCATCTGCTTCACAGGTGTTTCTGAAAGGGCCGGTAGTTAGGGTTTTGTTGGTGTGTTGTTGTAGCGTTGAACCCTAGGTCTGCCCCTGTGCCAAAATAGCAGAACAATGATGAGACTGGTAAGCCATTGATAAAATACTGTATCACTGTGATAAATTTATGAGAAGGATTTGTATTTTAGGGTGGTAGGGAGGTGGTAGGGAGGACTTTTGTCCTCATATTTTCAAGTGGGTGCTTGAACACAATGAGTTTTAGATTCCATCTGATTGCAGCCAGAAAAATGAGGGTGGCAGGGTGGTGTAAGCGAGAACTATTGTTCTCTGTTATATAGGTTGGTGCCTGTGTAACTGGAAATTGGTGCTTCCATCCAGTTGGTACTGGGACACTCAGGGAGTTGTTTCTTCCTTATAATGGGTGTTGGAGAAACCAAGGAGTTAGTGCTTCCTTCTAGTGGGTGCTAGAGAAACCAGAGACTTGGTGCTCTCAACAAGTTGTTGCTTGTAAAACAGAGATGGTAGCCTCAAAGGGAGTTGGTGCTCCTAAGAATGATACTGTATAGAAAATACATATTACTTATCATATCAAGAAGAAGAGGTTTTTCCCTTTATGGGTTTCCTTAGGAAATATCTGTCTCTGTATATTTCATGTGTGTGATTGATGTTGAATATTCTATTGCTTACTTCCCCATTATTGTGATCATCATTGAGTGTTCTGTAAAGAGTTTAAAATGGGCATAATCGCTTAAGAATAATAAAAACTGATTCACTCCCCCCTCTTAGTTGCCCAACAATTGGTATCAGATTAGGTTCATTTTATTTAAAGGTAGATCAGTAAGCTTAAACATGACAAGTAATGAAGGAACTTCAACCAATAAGGCCCCCCTATTCAATGGAACAAACTTTGGCTTCTAGAAGGTTAGGATGAGAACCTACATAATGTCTTTAGGTGCAGATGTCTGGGATGTGGTAGAGACTGGTTATGTAAAGCTAGTTGTACTAGCTAATAAGGATGACAAGATAGAATTCAGCTTCAATGCTAAGGCTATGAATTCTATTCTGAGTGGGCTTGCAGAATCAAAATTTGTAAAATTTATGCACTTATAATCTGCCAAAGCAATGTGGGACAAACTCATTAGCAGTTATGAAGGTAATGAGAAGGTAAAGGATGCCAAGCTTCAAACCTACAGATTACAGTTTAAACAACTAAAGATGAATGAGGATGAGACAGTTAATAATTTTTTCTTAAGAGTTGAGGAGATTGTGAATTCCATGAAAGGTCTTGGTGAGAAGATTGAAGACGTATTATTAGTTGAGAAGATCTTAAGATCTCTGCCTGATAGATTCAATCCAAAAGTTTCTGCAATACAAGAACTAAATGATCTTAAGACTTTGTATATTGATCAACTCCTAGGAAATCTAACTTCTTATGAAATGAGGATTAGTAAAGATAAATATACCACTAGAGAAGCATCATTTAAAGCAGATAAGAATGAGGATTATGAGCCTGATGAAATTGAAGAAAAATTTGTGAGAAGACTAAAGAAAGGATCAGGAAAGTACCAAGGCAATTTTCCCTTCAAATGTTGTAACTGTGGAAATATAGGTCACTTTTCATCTAAGTGTCCACACAAGAAGAAGGACCAAAACTCTAAAGGTGAAGAGAATTACAAATCCAAAATATTTGATAAAAATAAAAGTTTATGTGTAAACAATGATGACTCTTCAGAAGACACAGATAGTGACTCTTTCTGTGAAGATAAGGTTAATGACTTTGTGCTTATGGCCAAAGAGGATTATGATAATGAAAGCACATGAAGTGATGTTAATATTGAAGAAGCTGTGGTTGACTTGGAAGGAGAGCTTATGAGTGATTTAGAAGAGATTGACAGACTCAAACTTA